>JAUTDX010002252.1:0-51067 GCA_030844895.1 Ambrosia x helenae
AGAGAGAATTACACAGATTGTCCTTTAGTTTTTAACCATGAAATTGCATCCTATGTCCTTTTTTTGAATTTTTAACTCCTTAATGTCCTTTCTTTTATACACTGTTACACCCTATGTCCTTTAGGCCAAACCAAGTTAAAAAACTCGTTAAGCTGCTCACGTGCCCCTCACGTGAGGGCAATCCTGTCTTTTCACCCTCAAAAGGACAATATGTGTAATAATAATAATAATAATAATAATAATAATAATAATAATAATAATAATAATAATAATAATAATAATTCAAGAACACAAACACTTCAAATAAACCAAATCATTTCAAAACTTCAAATGATCAAATCCAATCCATCATAATAAAAACCAAACAAAAAAAAACCCAAGAACACTTACAGATTCACCACAGAAAACCCTAACCCTAATAAACCTAAAACGCAGAATAAGAATTCTCCGGCGAAGCTGAAACAGCCGGAACCACGTCAGACCTGAGACGACGACGGAGCCACGTCAGAATAAGAATTCTCCGGCGAAGCTGAAACAGCCGAACCGGACTTGTGAACCTCAACCATCATCTTAACACCTTGTTTACACAGATCAGCATCACCACTAATGAAGTACATTGTTCCATCGTCGTCGCCTTCACCTTCACCCACACAGATCCAGAAACCACCATCACCATCGGAACCCATCAATCGAAAACCACCAACAAAAACCACCATCACCTCCACCCCCTACTCTACGGCCACGAAACCACCATCGTGCCGCCGCCCAGGAAACAACCATCGGAACCCATCGAAAACCACACTCGAAACCCACCAACGAAACCCACCATCACCTCCACTGTCACCCATCGACCACCTTCCAAATCCACCGCCACCATCGTGTATGTTTTTTTAGAGAGGGAGTCTTGGTTGTTGTTATTGTTTGGTGTT
Source organism: Ambrosia x helenae (assembly GCA_030844895.1). Lineage (NCBI taxonomy): Eukaryota > Viridiplantae > Streptophyta > Magnoliopsida > Asterales > Asteraceae > Ambrosia > Ambrosia x helenae. Next base: position 930 of record JAUTDX010002252.1, read on the forward strand.
TTCCTCTGTTTCCTAGAGAGAGAGAGATTAGAGAGAGAAGGAGAATAGAGAGAGAGTAGAAGAAGAGAGAGAAGGGATTTAAAATGACAGAGAGAGAAGAGATATTCTGTGTTATTATTATTATTTTTATTATTATTATTATTATTATTATTATTATTATTACACAAATAGTCCTTTAATGAGGGTGAATTGACAGATTTGCCCCCTCACGTGAGGGGCACGTGACCAACTTAACCGAGTTTTTTAACTTGGTTTGGCCTAAAGGACATAGGTGTAACAAGTGTATAAAAGAAAGGACATAAGGAGTTAAAAATTCAAAAAAAGGACATAGGATGCAATTTCAGGTAAAACTAAAGGACAATCTGTGTAATTCTCTCTAGTATTAATTTGTAAGATTTTTGTGCAATATGGGTTGTACCCATAGGTAGATAAAATTGGGTTTTTTTTTATTGATTTTACCATTTGGATTTACAAGCTGGTCTGCATTAGGTATAAGTTAGTCATGCTTCTTTTGATTATCATCCCCATCAAACACAGATGCAATTTAAACCCCCTCCTCTCTCTCTTAAAACAACCCTCCTGCAACGCAAAAAAAACCTAATTCGAAGACCCATCATCAACTTTATCATCTCTGATTTGGTTTGCAACATGTGTGTTGTGGTGGGTCGTGGTTGTGGTAAGTGGTGGTGGTGAGGGAGGGAGGGAACGAAGTAATAGCGAGAAATGGAGCTCTCGTCGTTGCTACTATCGCTGGATTGAAACTCTAAGCCACCAATTGAAGCGGAAAAGGAGACAGACAATTCGTTTGCATCCGCCTGTCGAAGCTTGATCTGTCGTTATTACGTTTTTATTGTCAAGGACTTGGAGAGGTGGGGTCCGTCGTGTGTGGTGGAGAAGAAGATGGAGGGAGGATCGTCGGCGGCGATCTGAGATAACAAGGTGTAAATGCGCGTCTACTACTGTTACTACCAAGCAAAGGCATTACTGTCCAGAAAGGTTAAGTGTTTTGTTGTGATTAGTTTTGGTTTTTTGTTTGACTTACACATTTGTGGTGACGGTGGTAGTGGGTGTTAGGTGTTTGGGGTCAGCTGGTGGTGATGGGGTTCTGTGGTGGTTGGTGTTTTGGTGATGGCGAGTGTTTGGTAGCGTATACCCATCCAAGTTTGACACAGTTTTATGCCCCGCCGCAACGCGCGGGCCTTAATACTAGTTTAAGTGAATTTGAAAAGAAATATTTAAGTTACCATAGAGCACACACAATGGCATGCTTCGAACGAGTACAAGAAAAACGGACGTGCCAAAATCAAACCAACCCCATTTAGAGGGGTTCGAAAGTAGTTTGGAAAGGGAAGGTCCGGTAGAGCGGACATATTTATTTGGTCTAAGGGTGGGCCCCATGTTGTACTTTTTGAATAAATATACATATTTTTTTGTGTGTGTGAGTAAAAGTTATGTAAAAAGAAAAGTAGAGGATGAAACGAAGCTTTGAAATGATTTATGATCGTAAGAAAAAACAAGCTTAGAAGGAACATGATTTAAAATGATGTGATGATTTAGAATCTAAACCAACCTCACCAAGCTCTTAATGTTTCCATTTATAGACAATTGGTTTAAAATTTAAATTGATTTGATAAAAAAATCAAAAAAAAAAAAAAAACTAATGGTTAGTTAGAAATTTTAAAACCACTAACAAGCTAAGGGCATCAGGGACGCTACTAGGAATTTTTTTTCCTTCACTGATTTTAACCAATCCTGCATTGCCACATCATTTGACTGATTTACTTCACTGAAACAACTTTTTGTAGGCAGCACTCCATTAATTCTTTTATTTTTTTTATAATTTCATTAGGCCTACTATTATTATTATTATTATTATTATTAATTCACACGGTTTAAAAGATTAAAATTAATTACCAATACTATTTCAACCGTCCCACAACCTCACCGTCAGAATTCAATATGGAAACCGTTCAAGTCGAATTGAATGACATTGATACCATTCCACAAAACTGTTCGAATTTTTTATATATAAACATAGCAAACCGTGGGGTTAAAACACACTTTTACCACAGTAGATACAAACAAACACACACGAGATGACTCGTTGGACCCCCGAAGAAGAGATTGCCTTGGTGATCTGCTACAAAGACGCCTCGACAACCCGGTTTTTCAACAACGTCAACGTTTGAGGGCCTCGGGTTCGAGCTCCCACCAGGAGGTTTTTGGGAACGTGTACTGCCGATTTCAACCGACACGTTGGCATCAATGACCGGACAACCGTCAGCCTGTAGCGGAAGTGGACCGATCTCACCAATAAGTGTGATCGGTGGACCAACATTTACCAGAACATGTTAAGGGAGAGGAGCCGGGCATTGACCCGGAGTTGGCTATCGAGCTCACGCATGTGGACTATGCGGCTTGATATGACAACAGTTTTGACCATGTCGAGGCATGGCAACTGTTGCGCCAACTCTAGGTTTTTTTTATTTCTTTTAATGTACTTTAGTTTTTGTTTTTTTATGTTTAATAGTTATGAATTTTTAGTTTTTTATGTTTATTTATCTTTAATGTTCTTATTATTTAAGTAAATTTTAAACAAACGATTAAAATAAGGTAAATATATTCATAAAACAAACGGTAAAAATAATAAAAAAATAGAACAAACGGTTAAATAAACAAAAAAATGTATATATAAAAGTAAAAAATAAAAGAAAACAATGGTACCACCAGCCCGTCAGAATAGAACCAGCAAAACGGTTTACAGGACTACTACCAGCGTGTGTGGTGACGGTGATACCGTACTGGTAGTTAGATTTGATGAGATGCGATATAAATCGTCAAGTGACACGCACTCACACTTCACGCGCGTGGCGCCAGACTAAAACCAACAACTTTCTTCCTTCTATTCGCTTCCCCTCCGTACTATTTAAATGTTGACGCCCATTTTTTAATATTATCGTTTACCTATTCTTTCACCACAAGCAATACAACTTAAATAAATATTAAATTTAAAACCATAAATTAAACAAATATAAAAGTAAATACAAATACCAATCAATCGTCGACTAGAAATCCCCAACAGAATTTTTACGCGTTCTTTTTCTCTCTCTCTCTAAAACCTAAAACCCTAGCTTTTACTCTCTCTTTCTCTCTCTAAAACTCGTTCGATTCATCTCTGATCTGTACACATATTAGTGTATGGATGATAACGATAACGTTGATCCCAACCGCCGCGATTCCACGTGGACATTCTCCGGCGATTACACCTTTTTCGCTACCGACGTTAGAGAAACCAGCGTTTTAAAACGATTTTGGATGGAGCTTTAATCCTCCACCGTCGGATTTTTGATCGATTGGATCTGACGGTGCTGGTACCAGTCTGTATCGTTGCCTGAGTTAGGTGCAGGTGTAGTGTAGGTGTAGTTGCAGGTGTTGAATCTATTGCTAGTGAGGTGCAATCAGGATCTGTTGATGAAGCAGGGGATGTATCGATGTCTAATCCTTTGGTGTCATCCAGTTCTTCTGAGGATCGAGTGGAGTCATCTACGGTTTCAGCTGACGCTATCTCCGGCGATAAACCTCAGTCGTCCGATAGAGTGTGAGTTTTATTGTTGATGCAGCAAATATGATGACAACCATTATTATTATTATTACAGTATTATTAATTTTCTATTTTATTCTCACGTGTGATTAAATGCGTGATTATGAGCAACTTTTTTTTTATTATAAAAAACGGATTTCATGAAGATTTTGTCACTTGATAATCATTTTATTCAATGTTTGTTTATCATGAAATTCTTATAGTGGTATATTTTCAATTAAAAGAGAGTGAATATTTTATATATATTTTTAGAATTATTTGTGAAAACGTTTTCCCTCGTATTTTCGTTATAAAAGAGAGAAGAAACAAGTTGTTACGAAAAGCTGCTAAAGCAAGTTGTGATGGCATTTTCGTTATTTACTTTGAATACAAGGGGGGGTTTCATAGCGTGAAAGCTATTCCGCCGCTATGGCGGTGGCGTGCTGGTTTTTCCTCACATAAAATGACGACAGTGAGTGGATGTAAACTGTCATATTATTAATATGACGTTAAGACACAGTATTTTACATACGTATACATAAATGTGTGCATCAGTGCATGTCGGTGTATATATTGTTTAGGTTTTTATATGTTTTTTTTTCTATATTTTTTATAACGAAAACTGTTTAGCTGATAAAAGTCGTGTTTGCCAATTCCCTTACAGTGGAGTGACACCCTTTTTGCTTTCGTTATGGGTGGTAGGGAGTTCGAGTCCTACCGGCACCAAAATGTTGCCGTGGGGCCGGGTTTTACCCGGTGGCAAATCTTGAACGAAAAACCTGGTAGGGCCTGGCTCAATCTGGGTGGGCCGACTCACTACATATAAACATTTTCGAAAATTTTTGGTAAAATTTACATTACGAAACGAAAAAACTGAGTGGGTCGAAGATCGGTCTGGCCTTCACTGAGGACTGCCCATGGTTTTACCGCAGTAGACTTTTGGCCGTCGAGTTTTTCCCGGAACTTGTGTAAAATTACTGGTGGAACCCGGGTTACTCCCGAAGTACTCATTTGTACTCCAGTAGGTACTTCGAGAGTGCCCGGGATTGATTTGTTGACGGTTGAAAAAAATCGTGTTTATATATTCTCTTTTGGTTGGTACATAATCTAAAGTATATTATTGTAATAATTTTTCATGTATAATAATATATAGTGACTTGGTAGTATCGAGTAACATACCTTTTTCTGCAACTTTTCTAAAACAAGTAAATTATGATTGTCTTTATTTCAGGAACATGTAAAATCGTTAGACACTAATTTTGCTTTTTGGTATTGCACATGTGTGGCTCCGTAAAAAAATGCATAAAAGTTACTAAACATGATGCATCTAATCAAAGTATGTTGCCATGTATGTTTTCGTTACATTAACTTAGTTTTGCATTTGTGCCCCTAATAAATGAGACTATAACCGTTATTAAACACATCTTGTTGGTGTCCTACACATTTTAAATCAATCATAGATCTGGTTTTCATTAATGGCTTGCATATACCTTTTGGTTTAGCTTGGTTTTTGCAGTAGGTGTAGCTTTCTTTCATCTATTATTGGTTTTGTTTGGTTGTCTTTTAGTTCTTGCATCCGTTTTTTTCGTGAATATTATCTTTTCTTTGGTTTGTTTGATTGAATTTTATCCCTTGGCTGTCATGCATTTGTGAGTGAAATCATCAATCATTTCATGCAAAAAATTATTTATTTGTTGTATTAAATTTTCATTAACTATTGTTATTGATATTAACCTCCAATAAATGAGTTTGAAATTTCAAAATTGGTCGGTCTTTCAATGCGTACTATCCATTTCCAACAACTTTGTAGCTGGGGTCTTTTTATTTTTCTATTTTTGTGTGTGTATTTAACGGTCGCAAAAGTTGATATTTCTTGATCAGGATTCAGGACTTTTTTAATTTCAAGGACAGATTCTCAACACAGTTTATTATTTTTTTTTAATTTAAATGGTTACCCAAAAAGTTTTATGTAGAGCATGTTTGGCTCTCCAATTCCCACCTCCTTATGATTTCTAACTTATCCAATAAATCAATAAGTTAAAACAAAGTGTTTGGGTAATGGTTTGAAAAAAGAGTTTTTGTGCTTTGAAAAGTAGATAAGTTAAAAATTGTGACTTTTTAATTAAGGAGATAAGGAAGTAGATAAGGAAATAAGGAGATGGACAGCCAAACATGCCAGTTATTTTGATTAATAAGTCAGTTACACTATTTTACTCATGGGCGGTTCTTCACTAGAGCCAGACCGGGCCTCGGCCGACTCAGTTTTTTCGTTTCGTAGTGTAAATATTACCGAAAATTTTTATATGTAATGAGTCCGGCCCTACCAGATTGAGCCGGCCCTAACAGGTTTTTCGTTCAAGATCCGCCACTGATTTACTCAACTTATTATTTTGAATCACTCATCAAGAAGATTTTAAATATTTGGCATGTTATGCATGGATGCCAATTTTGGGATTGATTATACTAACAGTTTGTCCAACTCATTGCTTTTTTTTTAAGTTCACATACATTTTTTGAAGTTTGTTCAAAAGGGGGTTGCAGCGTAGTTCTTTGGATGTTTGCCTGAAAACTTACCTTTATTAATATTTATTTATGAGTTGATAAACATGTTTTAAAGTTTGGGTGAATAAATGTGCTTGCTGTTTATATTATGGTCAAATGATGAATAAGCAAGTTTTAAATTGCATATGTTAATAAAATAGTTAATCAAATATTCTTTCAGGAGTTAAAAGTTACAAGTAATTTACCCTTATGACAGAATAATTATTTTCGATAAGTTCATATAAGATTGCTATTTAATGAACGAAGTTCATTGAACCTATATACGGTCAACCTTTTATGTTGTTTTTATTCATAATCATCATCAATTTACTGATAAAAGTTAGTTGCAATGATTTTCAGGAGTAAGGTTAAAAGGAAGGGACCCAAAAGAATTCGTCAGCCACGTTTTGCATTCATGACCAAGAGTGAAATTGATCATCTTGAAGATGGTTATAGATGGAGAAAATATGGACAGAAAGCTGTTAAAAATAGCCCTTTTCCCAGGTTTGCATATTTGTTGTCTTCTATTATAGATATAAACACACATATATACACACATATATATGCTCATGTTATCAACCTCAAGATGGGGATCTGTTAGCTCCAAGCCCTCATTATTTTTATATATAGTGAGACTAGATATATTTATCTGCCCAATTAAAATGGCAATAACTGTCCTAAGTCACAGTTTGTGCTCAAGATATCATCATCCTACACTTGATTTGTTTCCAACAAATAGTATTTATATTTTTTGGTATACATTTTAAATAAGCTCATTTTTTAGGTATCAGTTACATTTTGTGTTTCCAACAAAATACTTTGTTGGACGCTGGTGACCACGGCCAATAGATCACTAAAATGACCTTTAATTTGTATTTTTTTTATTTTTCTATGACTGTTTCTTTTACGTTATATAAAGTAGTCAATCAGTATTTTATTAAGTTTACATGCAAGTGCTGCTGCAAAAAATGAGAATATTTATATTCCAGGTTGAAGGTTGCAGTATATAAATATTTATATTCAAATTATAAATTTAAAGAAAGTTGGTTAGCTGGAATAGAAGTAAAAGTTGTCATTTAGCTGCATATGCGAATAAGGCGATCGTGGACCTCATATTATACTTGAGAATAAGTTGCTTTTTGTTACAATAAGTTGTATTGAAAGTGCTTGAAATTACTTACTCAAAATGATTGTCTAGTCATCTGTGGGGGATAGGTTGTCTTAAATAAATGCATGTAATCTGGAATTGTAATCTGTTACTCTAACAAGGAAACTCGTGTGGAGGCAGTACGGTTTCCGGGAGAACACCGTAACCAAGTCTGATATACCAGCGCAGGCCCGGTTAAGACAACGTAGTCTGGGCAGACCTTGGCTAGAGGGCTGCCGATTAGACAATGTAACATTGAGTCACTCATATGAAAGTCACCGTTAAAAAAAAAATGTTGTAAATAGTCACGTACTTATTCATAAGCCAAAAGTTCAAATTGCTGTAGATTGTTTAAAAAAAAACATGTTACGTGATTATTATCTGTGTCTGTGTTTCCTAGCGTCTTGCGCAGCTAGCATCTCTCTAGTTACAACTTAATACAATAGTGTAATAAGTTATGTGTTTTGAGAGTATTAAGGATTGTTCATCTCAACTACTTATCTGTTTATTTGTTTGTAATTAAAACAAGCTATTATAAATCAACAGTTTTAAAGGTATAATCCAAGTTTAATATGTACTATTATTTTTGAAGGAGCTATTACCGTTGCACAAACAGCAAATGCACAGTAAAGAAACGAGTTGAGAGGTCATCTGAAGACCCTTCAACTGTAATCACAACATATGAAGGGCAACATTGTCATCACTCCATAGGGTTTCCTAGAGGACTAGTAGCTTACCATGATCAAGGTCCCTACGCAAGACAATTGGCCCCCAATTCCTTAGCCCTGAACCCGACCAACTTTTCTAGTTCTAGATCACAATTTCTTGATCAAGTGCGTGCTATTGGTTCGCCGCAACCACAGCCACAAGTACCATCCGCTGAATCCGGAGATCATTTTTCTCATAAGATGACTCAATCGCCCTCTCAAGAATCTCATAAAGATCAAGGGTTACTTGGTGATATCGTGCCTCCACGAATGCGCAATCAATGATGTAAAGGTATGTGTTTTCTTCATATTTTAACTTGCACTTTATATAGATGGCCATGCTTTTGTCTGTAGGAGGTTTTGTGGAAAAATTCATTAATATTTAATTAAGATTAAAATTTAATTACCCAATCTAAATACTAATAATTTAACCCAATAACTCAGTTAATATCCTAGCTAGATATTAGGGTTCATAAGATGGCATAATTAAGCCACTCAGCTAGTTTATTCAAGAAGTATATGCACTAGATACATAGGAAAACAGTTATGGCATGATGTTTTATTATAGCACTACATGTTTATATGTAAATGTGTGGAAGTAACACTAGCACATATATTCTGTCAAAGCTAAGATTAAATCAAGATGCCAATTTTAAGTATTTATTTGTGAATAAATTAATCCGGGTTGTGTTGTATCATAAAACAATCAAATTAAAAAAATAAGCGAATAGATGAACGAGTCGAACGGGTTGAAAGTTACACAATATTTTCTTAATCCGTAACATTTTTTAATCCATATGGCTTTGTAAATTGTCTCCAAATAATAAGCACGCCATTGTATTATTATTATTACTACTACTACTATAGTTAATGTATTAGTTATTTTAGATAATAGAAAAGGAAAAGACATTAATTTATAACAAACAAACCCAAGTTGAATAGTCTTATACTCCAAAAATAACATGTTTCACCCACCGATGACTTTCGATTACATTGACAACACCATGACCTTTCAATATGAAGATCATGGGTTTGAGTCTTGCCTGGAGAAAAATTGCTTTACGTTGAGTTAGGGGTTTTACCACAGTGCATTTTGTTGGTCTTTCAAAAAAAATATATGTTTCGACCCGGTAAATCAACATGACATGCAGGTTTATATATAATTAGAACTCAAATATTTTTAGACTACCCAAATGAAGACGTACCCCATCTTAACCACCAATTAGAAAGATGATAGATCGGGTCTTTGACTAGTCATATAGTCTTAACTTTAAGTAGGACATATAAACACATGTTTGGTTAGTGGCACATCATTAAGAATTGATTGCACACCGAGTCTCTTAATTACTAAAGATAATATGGTAGGTGTACCTTTACAAGCAAGCCAAAGTGAATGGTCCTAGCTTATAGTCGACTAATTAATCTAATTGTACACAAGTGGTATTAGCCAACACATATGGTCCATATGTGGTCCTATAGAAATTTATGTGTAATGATTATACATTATATCATGCATGTATTAGACCATATTATAGTTTCTATTATCCATAACCTTTTTCAAAGGGTACATTCTTAACAGATTCATAAAAAAATTATACTCTTTTTAAAACTTTTACTTAGCAGGAAGTAAAATATTCTTGTTTTTTTTAGCTATGGAATATTATATGCATGTTTATATAGGCACTTCAAGTTTTGATAAAGTTATACTGATTTCATCTAAATTTACAAAAGAAGTTTGAAGTGATCATGTCAGTCGACTATCAGACCATATGTAGTGGTGGGTGAAATTGAGCATTTTTTGACACGTTGCATGTAGGGTCACTTGGTGGGTGAAAACTGAAAAGGGCTTGAAATTTATAAGGGGTGTAGTGGTGCGGTGTGGTGTGAGTGTGTGTATATAATGATATTAAATTTGAATTAAAAAAAAGGAAAAAAATAAAAATGAAGTGGCACTCCTTGATAGGACCATCCAATTTTTCATCTGTGCGAAATATTTCGCTTGGAAGCCTTTAACGCCCATTTGGCTTGATTGGGGGCGGTGTTCCCTTGTGAATTGGGCGCCAAAAATGAAGGTTAACGCCCATTTCACCATCCATTACGCTTGGTCTCAATATTTTTTCAGTTTTTTTGTCATAACAGAAAGTAAATTTGTTTTTAAATTTAAGTTAACTTGGCACAAAATATCTACAAGAAATGTTTTATGAAGAGTAGTTACACTTTACTACTTGTGAATTTAGTGACATTTTTAGTAGAGTGGAAATTGTTTTTCACCCATACTTCACAAAAACATGGCTAAAAAGCATTATATTTATAATTTATTTTCACTTTCTTAGAAAATGTATAATCTATTACTTATATGGATACTTTTTTGTTGTCACTAAATAACATATTATGTAGTATTTTTTTTTGTGTGTGCACACACACATATAGGTAAAGAAAATATATTTTATAAAAATTTTAAACCCTTTACATATACTCGTCACTTATCTACTCTTAGTATTACAAATACTTACCCATGACCTCTTGGTTTAGTGGTATGGTTTTACCCCTTACAAATATGAGGTTATGGGTTTAAATCCTTGCAAGTGTAAGGTAAGGTGGAATTAACTGTTCAAAAAAAGTATCACAAATGCTTACGCGATGTTAACATCAGAAATCATTCCCCGAATTAATTATAATGATCACAAAAGTAATGTGATCAATTTTATGGTTTTTATAATACTTTGCTTTTAATGTTATTTCAACAACTTCTCTTCCAATAGGGCACAAATTTAGATTGATATAATTTCTTAATAGTACTGGAGAATATTATTTTTAAAGATGTTATAACCTTTTTCAGAAAGGAACTAATTCTATACTTGATATGTGATATTTAAATCCTCTAGAAGCATGCGGATGATGCTACCTAGCTTTGAGTCAGAAAAGATAACATTTTTAGAACAATATCTTTGATTTTGTTTGCTTTACCAAAGTTCAGTAGATCGATTGATTATAAAAGTTGGTTTTAAAAGACACTTTTTTCATCACTTGTTTGCTACAACTTTTTAATTTATATTGGGATTATATGATATCTTAGTCAAATCAGTCTATGAATAGCTTGTTTGTTTAATATGGTGCTCCAAGCATGATGTGCTTTAAGACCGTACACGTATATGAATCCATCAAAACTCTACAGTCTAACGTATATAAATTAGTCACTTTAGTTTAAAATGTGGTTTTTTACCTTTACAATAACTTTTATAGATATGTTTATAATATTTTTAATTTTACTGTTAATTACCTTATTTGGATAGCGTAGCTACACCAAAAATCAGAAATATAATCTACAGCAAGGTATCAAAAAGTCTAAATATAACCAAATACAATTAACTAGCCACTAAATTGTTGCAAGCCACACGCCCACACGCTAACTTCATCTACCCTATATTTGTGTACAATATATATACTCTACCAATTTAGGGTCGGCATACCTACCCTATAATATCGTTAACAATTTTTTAACTACAAATTGTGTGATGGGCTGATGGCGACTCTTTAAGCTTAGTGTACGTACAAAATGGATTAAAGCATATAGTGTTTCAATCAGTGGCGGATCTAGAAATCAATTTTAGTAGTAACGTTTTTCATTTTTTTCATTTTAGTAGTAACGTTGTCTAAATATCATAAAAAAAACAAAATTTTCACTAATTTTCTACTACGTACGCGAAGTTGAATAGCAACGGACGCGACAGTTACATAGCTTTTCTATTAGTTAAAATTAGCTACGTAATGGTCTGTAAATTAAATACGATATGTTTTGTTTTGTAAAAATATTAACGCATTGCAAGTTGGATAACTTACAGGTTGTAACTTCTCTTTTGTTGTATCAACGAAACAAGATTACAGATTCAACTTCACGTACATGTAAGGTAATAATATATAAAATATGTTATAGGATGGTCCACGTTATAATCAAGCTCAAGATTTGATGATTACATATATACCCCACACTAAATGGATTTTAATTACTTAAGTTGGTCGTTGCAGGAGATTGCACTCACAGTTATCCCACCATAGACGCATGAAACTTTTGATGAAGATGCACTCACGTAAATGATATTATATGTGAGTCCACTAAATTACTTCTATCTCTTCGTAATTTGTTCCATTGTTCAATTCTTGATCACCTTTGAGAACATTAAATCTCACACTTGTTTTTATGTTGTATTTTTATTAAGTTATTATACATTTATACATATATTCTATATAGACATAGTAGAGATGGACTCCATTATGTGGCTTTGGTAATCTTGATATCCTTTTTTTATATAAATTTTTACTACTAGAAATTTAATTTTCATTGGCGAATTAATTACTGATCATACAACTAAAAAGATATGTTATTTTTAAAATTTGGTCAATAATATGTTTGAAATCACTAACGGACAGTGGCGAAGGTAAGTGAGGCCAGGGGGTGCCCGGCCTTCACCTTTTTTTTGGCTCGCTGATGGAATTTAGGATTTTCGTAAGTAATTTTTATATGCAGTAAGCCTTTGATGATATTTTGCCACAATGATAAGATGGCAATATTTGTTAGTGAAATATTCTTTTTGTATCCATTGATGATGTTTTTACGCATGTCTAGTTTTACAATTGACCTTTACGAATGGATTACTTATGGTTCCTGTGTTTGTTTATGGATAAGGATAACATAGATTTGCCTGATGTGGTTGAACTCCTTAAATTGTAGCGTCTTTTTTTTTTTTGAAAAATTACAGAAATCGTCCTTTATGTTTACCTATTTTTTCAGTAGATGTCCTTAAACTTCAAAAGTGATGAGAATCGTCCTTTATGTTCTAAAATCTTTCAAGTCTCGTCCTTTAGCACTAACTTGGTTAGATTTTTTGGTTAAATCCAGTCATGTGCATTGCACATGAGGGTAAATTTGTCTTTTTACTCTTATAGGGACTAGTTGTGTAATTAACTTATACTTTTGGTCCAAAATCAAAAAGAAAAAAACAATTTACTCTCTCTTCTCTCTATCTCTCTCTCTCTACCTGTTTACAACCACCACCCATCACCATTGCCACCATCATCTACCATCACCACCATTGCCCCACCTGCCACCACCACTCCACCCACCTTCTTCCAATTTCCCTAACCCTAATAAACTAATCTTAATTGACGAGATGTTCCAGACCATTTTTGATTGAAAACCATTACCCAACCCTTAATATAAATAACCCATACCCACCTTTCTTCTTGTCTGATAACAAACACACATACACACCAATAACAAAGAAAGAGAGAGAGCAGAAGGATAAAGAATGCCGGCCACCACCATAGGCGGTGGTAACCGGCGACGTCCCCCTCAACAGCCACTCATCTCACCCCTTTCGCTCAACAATATTATAGAGAGAGAGAGCAGGCGGAGCAGGGAGGGAACACTGATCGAAGCAGAAATAGAGAAAGAGAGAGAGAGAGTCAGAGAGATCGAAGGAGAAGGGGTTCCGGCCTGGGTCTTTGACCGGCCGGCGTATGGTGTTCAGCCAAGGGTTGTCATCACGTTTCATTACGATCCAGGTATTGGCTCAGATTTGATTTAAGTTCAAGTTTTACTTTTAAGTTTTGAACTGTTAATGGTGCTGGTGGGGGTGTCAGATTGGATGGGGTTTCGTGGTAGTTGGCAGATTTGTGAGGTTTTGTGATGGCAGGTGGTGGTATTTTAGGGTTGTTGATTGCAGGTTGTGGTGCTGGGGGGGTTGTTCGTAGCAGGTTGTAGTGGTGGTGGCAGGTTGGTGGTAGAGGTGGTGGTCAGGCCTGGTAGTGGTGGTGATGGAGGTGGTGGTGCGGCTTGCTCGTTTAAAAGATTCTTCAATTTTGGAACCCTAATTTGGTGGAACTGATGAAGGAACAGGGATGAAGGTATCAGGGATGGTTTTATAAAGGGAGGGAATGAAATCAGGGGTAAAATGTCAATTATGCCCTCACGTGCAGGCACGTGACATAACTCAACTACAAAAACTAACCTAGTTAGGCCTAAAGGACGAGTTCTGCAAGATTTTACAACACAAAGGACGATTCTCATCACTTTTGAAGTTTAAGGACATATACTGAAAAAATAGGTAAACATAAAGGACGATTTCTGTAATTTTTCCTTTTTTTTTAAATTTTTTTGTGCTTTGATTTTTGTTGTTACTACTCAAAATTGATAAAAGTAAAGTTAAAATCATATAAAAGGTTAACTTTATCTGCGCCACTGACTAGGCAGCAAATCTTGTGTAGGGTTGAAAATCATACAAAAGCTATGAAATTTACAAAGTTTTTTATTTGATAAAATGTCGATCTAATGATACATATTGATGTACTTTTGACAACACAAATAGGATGTACTTTTAACAACACAAATGGTAATAACTTTATTATTGTTGAAGCCTAGCTCAATTGGTGAATATTGGGGGAGTTAGAATGGAGGTTGAGGGTTTGATTTTTGTCGGAGTCATATTTACCACATGTGGGGGTTTCACCTGGGGAGATCCCCAATCCAGGTGGAATGGGTAATTAGTACAGGCTGGCCCAGGGTGTTTGCCGGAGCTCCACCGGTTGCACCACTTGCCCTTAAAAAAAAAAGTAAATTAACTTTATTATTGTTTGTTCGGGCATGTGTAGTGGGAGGCTTCATGAGACTTCATAGAGCTTTATAGGAAATAAAATATTATAAAGTATTAGAAATGGAGCATAGGGCTTTATGGGAAAATAGAGGTGTAGTGGGAGGGCTCCATGAAGCTTTATAAATAATTGAGTAATTATTGTTTAATTATTGTTTTTTTATTTAAATAATAATATTAATAATAATAGTAACTAGAATTGTGTCGCCCGCGTTGCGGCGCACAATAAAACCTATACAATATTATTACCTTAAAAGTTGTATCAGGTCGACTCCAAATTCCTGATAGAAAAGATGAACCAATATCTAGCGAAAAGGAACACGACATAATCTGGCCTAAAATATTTGGAGATAAAGTTGTTTACTCATGGCTTAAAACCAGAGGCTAAACTGGTCGACTATAACACACGGAACATTAGCTTTGTAAATATGAAGGTTACGATAGTGTCGGTATCTGTCTTCGTGGTGGCGACCATCAAAGTATATGTAGTGCTATGCCCACGAAAAGAATACAAATCTACATAAAAAACTGATTACAGAAGGAATACATATCTACATACGAATGGTGATACCGTATGGTGTCGGATCTGTCATCATATCGGTGATAGGTCTAGATATACCATGGTTGATCTTTGTTTCTCATCCACCATAGCCGTCGATCGGAAATTTGGCCGGTCACCTTGAAACCTTAGCCGCCGTTGATGCCATTTGGCGTAAACCCAGAGCTGCGGTTGTGACCACTAATAACCACGCCACTGCTGCTCCACTCCCTTGCTCGTCCTTACCTGACCACGGGATTCCCTTTCATTCGTTTAACGTGTTAAAGTTGTTCACTCGCTGGCACGCGATGCCGCCATCGTATGGCCTCCAGGAACCACCACGGGCTCCCCTTCTCTCTCTATATATAAGAAAGATGTGGAAGTATGTGTAAATAAGAGGTTGGCTTAGTGCTTTAAGAACCCATCATCCATAACACATATGTGTACAACCATTAATGCATAGAGTACAACCAATAATGCATAACCAACTTGTAAATTAATATATATATATATATAATAGTAATAATAAAAATAAAAATATTAAAAGAACCAAAATGGTCACTTTCCATCCTTGTCTCCTTCCTTTACTCACACACACACACACACCCCACTCTGTCTTCATCATCAACATCACAGCCACCACCGTCACAACCATCACACTTTGTCTTCATCATCAACAACACATCCACCACCATCACAATCATCACATCCACCACTGTCTTCATCAACAACTTCTTCATCATCATCTTTATCATCAACAGCTTCATCATCATGGTCATAATCATAATAATAATAATAGTAATAAAACACACACACAACGAGATTTGCAAGGTTCATCTCTCTCCATCTCCACAACGAGACCAACCAAAACGCTCTCATAGCGCCGGCAGGAGCGGTGTTCCGGGCGCTATGGGTGGCCAAAACGCCCCATAAACCCCCCCCCCCCCCCGGCCCCAAAACGCCCACTACGCATGATCTTATCGTGTATAAAAGTTTTAGTTAACAATAAAAAAGTAGCTTACGCGATGTGATGGGCAATAGGTGTTAACGGGTTTGATATGAGCAGTAGGGGTGTTCATGGTTCAGTTTTAAATCGTGAAACCCCCCAAACCGGTCACTGGTTTGGTTTCACAGTCAGTTATTTTAGTTATCCCTCGTTCGGTCGGTTTTAATATTTTCAAACCGAAACGAACGGTTTGGTTTACGGTTTATAACGAAAGCCAACCGTATAAAAGCGGACTGGACCATAAGAATTTATTCTAGTATTTTTATATTTCATATTATATATAGATATTAATAAAAATAAATCTATTATAACTTATAAGTAGTTTAATACAAAACAAAAGTATGCTAAGTCCATTTCACATTATATGAGTTTTTCTGTTTTTCTAAATTTTAAATTTCAACCACAACTAACACCTATGTATCGATGTATTTAGAGATATTAATATATATTTAGACTACATTTTAAGCTATATAATTTGGATAGGTATTTATGTTAAACAACTTAAGCATTGTGGGTAATTTTATGACGTCTTGAAATTTCGATTTTTTTTTGCGAAATTCGGGACAACTTGTACAGATAAGTGCCTAACAAGCCCAAACCGTGAAACCAAACCGGAATCAAACCGCTTCTAACGGTTTGGTTTGGTTCGGTTTAAAAGTTCTACGGTTCGGTTTGGTTTAGAAAATTAAAAAACTGTACAGATAAGATGGGTCCCTTCCTTTAAACTTCCTTAGGCTGCCTATAGGTGAGAATATGCAATTGGTTAAACCACTACTAGAAAAGTAAAAATGACTCTTTTGCTATAAAAATTTTCTACGGAAAAAAATACGTCACAAATTTTGACAAAATTGCTACTAATTTGTGACGACAAAAAACACCTTTATTTTTTAGACAATTTTGCTACACAATAGTGACAAATACTTAGAAAGTTCGCCATAGCTTCAATACATGAGACGTTATTACGTTATATTGTTTTCAGGACTCCCAGTTACTTGTTGGCTCCTTTGTACTAATGTTATGAGTTTTTATAAAAATAGTTGCTCTTCAAAGAAATTTAAATAATGTATTAATTTTGAGAAGTTTATTTAATATGGGCAAATTAGAAACTATTGCATAGTGCACTTGTACCCTTTGTTCCGAATTTGTAAAATTACCACGCTGTCCATCTAAAATGTTTTATAATGTATTATAGATTATAGGTATTATGGTACAACTTTGATAACTATGATATATAACATGGTTTTATAACTATTCATCCTAACTTTTTTCTCTCGGTCATTGTTTTTATTAAGCACAATCTGTGAGCCAATAAAAAACCGAACCGAGTAAGAGACTATTCTTATGGGTCTCTGTTTGAACTTGATTATGGGGTTGTTTGGCAGCCTCTACACCATTAAGTGTCTAGCCAACAATAAACCTAACTGATTAAGAGACTCTAAACCAGTAAGTGGTAAACCAGTATGAGTACGACGATGTGGTGGTGGCTGGTGGTGAAGGAAGAAGTGGTAGTGGGTTAAGAAGGTGGTGTGTGAGTGAAGACTGATTAAAAATATCTTGGGCTTATATAATTGTGACAAGTATCACAATCCAGTTATTTATTTATTAGTGACTCTTCAAAAAGAATGTATTTATTAGGTATTTGAAGACTAAGAAAAAATCTCCCTTTTTTTTACAGAGTGCAAGATATGTTCTCTGATTCCCATTTTATTCATTGATTTTTAACATTACACTCAAAATCAATTAATCAACCCAAAGTTAGCACGTGTTTACATAGCGAAATATCTTTGTGATCATTTTCATTGAAATATTTATGCATATTATCTTAGGGAGTTAATGGCTAAATTCGTCCCTGGGGTTTGACCAATATTGCCACATCCATCCATTTTGAGAATTTATGACAACTGGGCCACTAAGGTTTGGGATTTAGTGCTAAATCCTTCCAAATTACAAACTCAGTTAGAAAATCTAGTTAACTCAAGGGCAGTATCGTCATTTCCCACCATATTAAGAAAAAGTTCTTTTTAAAAAAAATGTTGCACTGGATGGGGATCGAACCTGGGACCATTACCGGTCCGAAGCATCAACAATAACCAGACCATCTGAGCTACTCGTGTGTATTGTTTCTTTTTATTTCGAAATGATTTTAAATAAATACTAAGCTGTTATCATCTTCCCCAAATATAGCCTTTTGATGATCCAATATTCAGATTACTTCCACATCAACTTTGCAAACAGAATTCAAATCCCTTAAAGATTAAACAACATTCAAACATAATATCCAATCAAATTCTCAACAACCCATAAACAAATTCTAACAGAAAACAACAAACACAACAACAAGATAACAAGATGAACACATAACCAATAAAATTACCTCAAAAACAAATCTGTCAAGGAAAAACCTGATGGTTGGGAAGAAGACAGCAAACATAGGAAGAGCTGCAAAATCCCCATATGTTGGAAACGATTCTTCTTCGAAATCAATAGATTTTAGAGCTGCAACAAGACCCATATCGAATATACAGTTTGAATCGATTTGGATGAATATTATTTCGATGGGTTGATTTATTTATTTATTTATTCGAGGACATCAAGGATCTATGAGATGAACGAACATATGTTTGGAACAAAACAGAACAGGCCCCTTGACATTTTTGTTGTGCATTTAACGTACACTGAATGAATATTTATTTATTTGGTGTGAGGATTGAGGGTGGGGATTTAAGATTTAGGGTTTTAAGGTTATATTTGGGGAAGATGATAACAGCTTAGTATTTATTTAAAATCATTTCGAAATAAAAAGAAACAATACACACGAGTAGCTCAGATGGTCTGGTTATTGTTGATGCTTCGGACCGGTAATGGTCTCAGGTTCGATCCCCATCCGCTGCAACATTTTTTTTAAAAAGAACTTTTTCTTAATATGGTGGGAAATGACGATACTGCCCTTGAGTTAACTAGATTTCTAACTGAGTTTGTAATTTGGACGGATTTAGCACTAAATCCCAAACCTTAGTGGCCCAGTTGTCATAAATTCTCAAAATGGATGGATGTGGCAATATTGGTCAAACCCCAGGGACGAATTTGGCCATTAACTCTATCTTAGGCTTTTGACTTTAAAACAACTTTTAAATATATGAAGTTACTATGCAAGGTAAAGGTCGTTTTCCTGTCTTCTGAGTTGTTATTGTCTATCAAAGTCGTAAAAGTTGTTAAGCATATTTGTTTTTATTAGCGAGTTGCTGTCAGTGGTTTTGCCATGCTTAGATTCCATCCAAAATAGTACTTGGTTCTTGTGATATGTGTTTGATGTAAATATGTATGTGTTATAAAAATAACTATTTCAGTGTATCGGGCTCATAGTTTGAGAATAATTTTTGGCCTTGTATAGTTCTGACCGAGAGCTGTTAAAAAAAAGTTTGAAATATGATACTTAGTTGTTAAGGGCTTATTTCTCTAGGTTAGTTCTCTAAATTGTCAAGAGCATAAATATGATTATAGTGCTTAAATTTGTTAAAAAAATCAAAGTACTTTTAAGTTTTAATTAACATTGTTATTTGAGAATAAGCTAATACTTCACAGAGGAAATGACATAAAATGTAGATTACTTTTTTATTAAAAAAAAATGTTATAACAAATGAAGCCCAATTCCGACGAAGAAAACGGTCAGTGTAAATTAAACCGATTTTATGATCAAACACCTCAGGTAGTGAAAGTTAACGGACCCAGTTGTACAATTGCATTATATACTTGTTCTAACCGCTCTTCGAAATATAGCCCGTGTTGACCTTCCATGTCATTAAGCTTCAGTCGTCCAAGATCGCCAAACGTTTAGCCATACTCTGATTATGTTTGTTATCACATCCTATTTTAAAGCCCAGACTAATCAAGAACAAACAACTACTCTTTGATATGGAGGGCTACCACCTGATTCGAGTTTCAATTTGGGATGTTATTTTCTCTGAAAATTTAGGTGTCTTGGACCCGTTTGAAGTTTGGTCTCCGCATTGTACATAATTGTAACTTCTAATTTAAAGACTTTTTTACGGAACTCACACACCCTATAATCCTACTCCTAAATTTACACGTCAATGACACTATTGCAGCCTATGAGTGACGGCGGGATCTAGTTAGGTTGGGCCTTTCAAATGTCTTAGCAAAACAAGCTTAGCCTTGGACATTTGGACTTTTCAACTTGGCTATATCTAGAAAATAAAAAGAAATATTACACTAAGTGTTTGGGCCGCACAATGGGCGCAGAATCACCCACCTGCCATGATGGATCCACCACTGTCTATACATGAGTCTAGTATGATACTTGGATTCTCAGCCCCTGAAGAGGTGACGTGTGTCAAGGCTTATATAAAAATGTGAATAACACAAACAATGTTAAAAAGGAATTTACAAGACTGAACCACACAATACGACAAGTGTATTGCCTGCTTTTATTGTTTTTTTTTAATTATGTTAGTGACTTTAGAGGCAGACCAATATGGTTGCATGGTGTAAAACATATAACATGTTAGACAATAGTGCAAAAATGTTCAAATTTTTTTGGTATAGTATAAGTGCTATTGATATATTGATATAGTGTTAGGGATCATACAAACTTGAAAAAATAAGTTAAAAAGCAATTTAATCCATGCTTGATTACTAATGAATCCATTTCTAGTAGACTTAGTGTTTGGGCCGCCAAATGGGCACAAACCCACCCCATGGTGGATCCACCATTGTCTATACATGAGTCTAGTATGATACTTGGATCCTCAGCTCCTGAGGAGGTGACGTTTGTCAAGGCTTATATAAACAGTGTACTCCCTACTTTTATTGTGTTTATTATTTATTTTTATTATGTTAGTGACTTTAGAGGCAGGCCGATATGGTTGCATGGTGTAAAACATATAACATGTTAAACAATAGTGCAAAAATGTTCAAATGTTTTGGTATAGTATAAATGCTACTGATATATTGATATACTGTTACGGGTCATACAAACTTGAAAAAATAAGTTAAAAGCAATTTAATCCATGCTTCATTACTAATGAATCCATTTCTAGTAGACTAGTAGCACCCAAAAGTTAAGTCAAATAAAAACCCAATTATCAAATCTTTTTGTTAGCCCACCGGCCATCAGCCCACCATGTAGGTGGTAGGCCTAAACGCTCCAATGTTAAAAGTAGGTTTTATCCAATGTTTAGCCCGATAGCTCGTATACAAACCGGTTCAACATAAGCTTTAACATGTTGAACAGGTTAAAATGGCACTTTAACTAGGGTGTGAATGGTTTGGGTATTGATGAATATTAAACACTACTTTTTGGCTTTTTGCACGTTATATTTCATTTGTCACGATCTTTTTCTCCTAAATCAAATATTAATTAATTAAAAAAACAAGAAAATACGGTTGTATGACTTACCCCCTAAACATCCGTAGGAAGAGCGCGGTAATCGGTTCCACATTTAAAACTAAATCCGACGGTTGAGATTCAGTCTCCTCACCCCTCTCCATATAACTTGCTCGACGTCTAACCACCCACTCTCTCTTTCTATATATATAAAATAAATTATTCCACCATTTCATTTCTCTCCTCTTTCTTGTCTCCCAAACAAATCATTGATCGTTTGTTCATCGATTCATTATCAAGATGTCGAATGAAAAGGAAAGAGAAACTCATGTTTACTCGGCTAAACTCGCCGAACAAGCCGAGCGCTATGATGGTATATAACAACTTTAATCTCTTGATTTTGTAGGGTTTGCATGGCAAAACAGGTCTTATCGTGTATAGGTCAGACATGATTCAATTAAAACACGTATCAAACATGAATAGGAGTCATTTAACTCTTGATATATATCTCATATATATGATACATGTGTATCTTTTATGCACCAAAAATAAGAAATACTAAAAAGAGAATATGATGGATGCTAGCCGTCTAATTTTAATTATTTAAAAAATATATAAAATAATATAATGTACCTTTTTATTAAACAAGTTTAATCGTGTCTTAAATATGTTACGAATTGTTAGCCCTATGATTTCGTAACTGTTTGTTTTTAGGCTTTTTCTATGTATATTTGTGTGATGCAGATCCTGTGTTGTTAGATCGGTTGTGAATTCTATTTTGTTCCGTGTCTTCTTTTGCATTAGGATTTGATCTAAAATTTGGCGTAAAACTCGAGGATGCATGTTTATGTATTTAATTAATCGATTGTATGTAGGGCTTGCATAACAGGTTACACGAACCTGTTAAGATACGAACGCAAAACCTGTAAATACGAACACGACACGAGAATAAACAGGTCTTAATGTGTCGACCTGTTATAGACACGAAACCTATTAAGGCCAAACACGAAAGCTGTTAAAATCGTGTAGGTTCGTGTCAGGTTATCGAGTTCGTGTCTGAATTGCCAGCCCTAGTTGTATGCATGATTTTTTGTTACGATTGGATGTATATCATCGCGAATTTTAGGTTTTTGTACTTGTATGAATTAAACTTCCATGTTTGATTTTTACGTGTTAGAAAAGTATGCATGCAAGATAAAATAGGATCATGTATAAGAATCAGTTGTGGAATGTAAGTTGTTAGCATTATGCCATGCAATTTTCTTGTTTGTTGATTTGGCACCAAAAAAAAAAAAAAAAAAAAAAAAAAAAAAAAAAAAAAAAAAAAAAACCTTTTACAAGCTGTTAGGATGACATATTTGCGATCAGCATCACATATTATAAGTTGATCATGCAGGATTTTACTATTAGCTCAATTATTTGTTCATTTTGTGGACTTGATACTTCAAATATTGTTTGTATTACATTGTTGTAAGGATTAGGGTAACATAAGCTGGTATATATATACCACAATATTACAAGATTAATCCCTCTATATCTTGAGTAATAAGTATTAACACATATATCAGTTTTCAAAGTTGACTATGGTGACTTTGATGAAACATGTGTAATACTTATGGTATAACATTTATCCATGTCATGATTTCCTTTATATTACAGAAATGGTTGAAAGTATGAAGAATGTTGCAAAACTTAATGTGGAGCTTACTGTTGAAGAGCGCAACCTGCTTTCAGTCGGGTACAAAAATGTCATTGGTGCAAGAAGGGCCTCTTGGCGAATAATGTCATCGATTGAGCAAAAAGAGGAATCAAAAGGAAATGAGAATAATGTCAGTCTGATTAAGGGATACCGCAAGAAGGTTGAAGATGAGCTTTCCAAGATTTGCAGCGACATTCTTGATATCATTGATAAGCATTTGATACCATCTTCTGGATCAGGAGAAGCTACTGTTTTCTACTACAAAATGTGAGTCATCAGTATATGGTAGTTTTTCAGTTGATTAGCTTTTTAGCTTTACCTGCTATTGCAATTTCTACTAATAACTTTTGGGGCAAACTTATTAAAATAGTAATGTACATTTGAAAATTTGGTAATTATACATATTTATGTCACAACCTTATAGTTAAAGCTATGGCAGTCGGCTGGCTAAGTAATTATATCAGCACAGGTGTCCCTGAAGATTTACGTGCCCTATTCGAGCCGTTAAAAAATATGTCCCTTAGGTTATAAAGAATTAAATAATTTAAACTAAATTTTATGTACGACGATTAAAGTTATGGCAATAAACATAGCAATTAGCAAAATCATAGTACTAGAATGGGTATTGGGCTTATACATGTGTTATGGGTTAATCTTAACAAGATTTGAGTTTTAAAATATATACAGGAATTTTATAAAAAAATGCCCCCGACAACGACGGACCCTAGCCTAGTGGCCTCCTCGGCCACCATAAGGGCCGTCCCAGTACATCAGGTAGTTAATGTTTTCTCCAGGTCGCGTAATTATTTTCACAATATAACCATATTAGCCGATTCCAAAAACTTTAATTACAGGTTGGGACATCAAATAGTATACTTATGTGTTTTGGCTTAGCTTTTAAGTTTTAACCAATATGATCTGTTCCTGCTGCTCTTCTGATTAATACGAAAATAGGAAAGGTGACTACTTCCGCTATCTTGCTGAGTTCAAGACAGACGAAGAAAGAAAGGAAGCTGCAGATCAGTCATTGAAAGGCTACGAGGCACGTATTATCTTAACCATAGTATATAGAATATAAATGCCATGACTACAGATAAAACATGACATATTTATATGTTGCATTACATTGCGGTAACGACCTTTACTAAGTATTTCAGTTATTATCCTTATAGGCTGCTTCTGCATCTGCAAGTACAGATCTCCCATCAACCCACCCAATCCGTCTTGGCCTGGCTCTAAATTTCTCGGTGTTTTACTATGAAATTATGAATTCTCCTGAGAAGTAACCGCTAAGATCTTTTTTTTTTCTTACTTATAGATTTGTAATATGGAGTGTGTTATTAATTTAGTTTTCGATAATTTATGTACAGGGCCTGCCATTTGGCTAAACAAGCTTTTGATGAGGCAATTGCGGAGTTGGATACGTTAAGTGAGGAATCATACAAAGATAGCACCTTGATCATGCAGCTGTTGAGAGATAATCTCACTCTTTGGACTTCTGATTTGCCTGAGGATGGAGGTATTACATATCTAAAACATTAAATGTGGAATGGTCCAAACTGGATTAGCGCAAACTGCACAAAATAGAAACGAACTTTACACTTTTTTTTCTCTTGATTTTAGTAACCAACTTTAACTGATTTTACGTGATGCGGCACTAGTTGACGCTATGCTAGACGCCACATCAGCTGCCACAGTGCCACGTATGCAAACGCATTTTTGTACAAAAAAATAAATAAATAAATAAATAAACGAAAGTTGACATTTTTAGAATTAGACCTCTAGTGTTAAAGCCGGTATTTTCGTACATGCTTAATGGAAGGAGATGATTTCTACTCAACAAATAACTATATGCTAACATATTTTTTGTCTATTATTATGATGTAATGTTAAAGTCATCATATGACAATTGTTTAGTGCAACAATAACCTTTTGTTGTGTGCAAATCACCTCTATTAGTGGAAGTGTATATTTTTTTAATGGTGATCAATACTGGATTTAAGTTTTCCTTGAAATAACAAGAAAGAATTTCGCATTTTATCTGCAACACCGTATTTCGCACAACTAAATAAAATTGATGAATGAGTTTCCATACTTTGCTACAGGAGATGAAAACCCAAAGGGGAAGAACCAAAATCAGCTGAACCCGAGGTTAGTATTGTATATTAGTTGTTAGAGTGGTGTATAACTATTATAACTCGATAAAGATTTTCTTTAGTGGTGGCAAATCGGGTCGGCTAGACTTCTGGTCAACCTGTTAGAATAAAATGACTTAAAAGCTTGCATACATTTAAATTACACTCAGGCAACCTGTTAAAGATAATATATATTGACCCGTTTGTAAGTATATGGTCAAAACGGCCACCTCTAGTTTTGTTATTACATAAAAATTCTAAACCTGAATCTTGTTGCAGAAGAAGCAGTGAGGAAGGAAACACGAGCCCTTAATTAAACAGGCAGTATTTTTAACTTGCAAAGTGTGTTGCAGGAGAGTTTGTTATTATTATTTTTGAAAATGGGATTCAATTTGTCTTTTTTAGGTTAACAAAGTTGATCTGCATGATCTTTGGTTTCTCCTTGTTAAGTTCAGTTTTATTGAATTCTTCTCCTTGATGTTGTTCTTCCATTTTTATTTTTTCTTGTTCTGTGGTCCGTTTTTTGGGGAAAGACTACGAACACCACCACGCTACTAGTCAATCTTCTATTGATTTGATTATATATGCCAGTATAGGCCATGTTATTCATGGTATGGCGGCAAATGTGATGGCATACGCCTGTATAGAGGTATACGGCCGTTTAAAAATGTTGTACATCCGTATTTCAATTAATGATGAATTGATCATTTATAGAATGATCATTTATCCCTTGTTTAAGATTGTATCTCTACTCTTGATTTGAAAACATACCATGAAGTTGATTTATCGTTTAACTATTTGACCAATGACCACATAGGGGATGCTCCAACGACCATAACTTTTAGACCTATAATCCAAAATAAACCCATACTTATATTAAGCGGGTGTTTGAGGTTGAGTTTTGAAATAAATTTTTAGATTATTGCGTTTTGAAAACGCAAATAATCAATTTTTAGTGTTTGCGGTTGAGTTTTGAAATGGATTTTTAGGCTAGAAAATGCAATAATCTAAAAGCAGCTCCACTCCTACTATAGCAAAACGCATAATTAGTTTTCGAAAAACAATTCCAAACACACTCTAAGCTTCATTTGGCCAACAATTCCCCATATTAAGAAGGAAGGAAAAGGTTTTCTTTAGTTTTCAAGAATCAAGATGTTTGCATTTCTGGTTCATGAATGTGAGTATTCACTCACTTTATTAATAATTATTTTATTAAATTCCTTTGTTAGTAAGGAACAAAAGTTGGTCAAGATTAATAAAGATTGTTCTTTGTTTTAGTTTTTAGAATAATTTATATATTGTTGAAAGCATAAAAGAGCACAAATGAATTTGAAATTTCAAAGGTTTGAATGAAAACCAACAAAACACCTCAGAATTTTGTATCAAAAGGAATGTGAATACTTGCTTTCTAGAAAAAGTGCTTGTAGAGTTGTATAAGAGGGCACTCTTAAGTCTTAGCTCTTAAGGTGTGTATTCCTTAGCTTAGTCAACAATACACAAGACATTTTATATTTCTAAACTTTAGATATGAATTAAGTAAATGGAATAGGTATATACATACCCAAACTAAATTTCACTATATTTATTTTAATTGATGCCAAGTCATGTCTCATGAGTCATAAACAACCAAATTGAAGACAAGTATCTGTTTAGTTTCTTTTATGTTTATTTAGGATAAAATAAAATATACAATTTTCTTTCTAGTTAAATAAATCATCTAATTCTATTGTAGTTATGAAATTCTTTGGTATGATTTCAACAAGATTGTGTAACGCAATGTATCGAACTTTGAGTTGTGAGACTCATCAGATTCCTGACGTAAATAAGAAAAAATAAGGGGCATTCCGAGAATTGAACTCGGGACCTCTCGCACCCTAAGCGAGAATCATACCACTAGACCAAATGCCCAAGGATGCTTGATTCTTCTGCCGAATATTATACAAACAATCTATATTATATAACAAAACAGACTTGTCACTGTAGTTTATTTACTACAAGTTTAACATTGAAAGTTATAGAGGTAACTAAGTTTTTATGTAAAGTAGCATGTAACATGTTGAGGCTATAAACCGGTGTATGGATATCGACTCAAGCCGTAAACGGGTTAGATATGCACACAAAAGAAAGTGCTCCTTTAGTCCTTTATACCTGGCGATCGGTTAGTAAGTCAAAACTCGAATATTATGTTCATTCCAGACTAAATATTAATTTTAGATATGCTGATATTACTTTTTAAGATTTGTATCTGCTAAGTATGATTTATTTTTGCTAATATTGGGACGTTACAACTAGTTCGATAATTACATTATGATAAAATATAATTAGAATACGTAAAAAGATAAAATTATCAAATCATTTGGATTAAAGTAATACTAGATTAAGAATTTAAAATGAATTGAGGATAAAATTCACTCAATTTGTACATACAAATAGCACCTTACCTAAAATAACGATCAAGTTTAGATAATTCATAATACCACAACAAAGAACCCTGACCGTTTGTACCTTATGCACTAATAGTTGTACATCGTGCAGAACTACAAGTACCAACCACTCAAAACAAAGAAACTGCTGATAAAAATACAATAAGTGAATTAAGATATACAAAAGGCTGCCTCTACTCCTATTGGAATCCATCAAATACAACCGATAGTTGCTTTTGAGATTACAACCAAAACCGTGGCGAAATCTCATCCGTACATATCGTATCATGTCATATCATATCTCAACCGTAGATCAGCCTTGACCACGCCAAGCTTGGAATCAAAAGGGCTAGTAGCACGAACCCGCTTGTGGTTTGGCGGATGGTCACACCATCTGAGCTATCATTGAGGCCGGTTGCACCCGAAGGGGCAAGTCCACCTGTTGATGGGTTCACATTGATCCCAGTCCCTGTACCTGTACCGGTGCTAGTACCCGTGCCTGTGCTAGTACCTGTGCCTGTGCTAGTGCCGGTTCCAGTCCCGGTTCCAGTGCCAGTTCCGGTTCCAGTCCCTGTTCCGGTCCCCATGCCAGGTGGCGCTATGGTCGGATTTGTTGGAGTTGAAGAACTACACAAATATCAAGATAGAAAAGAACAATTGTTATTTTCAACTTTAAAAAAAGTAATAATTATTACTACTACATTATTGTGTTGTAACAAAAGTAATATCCATCATAGAAAAAAAAGGCACATTGGGACCTAACTAGCTTTAGATCAATCTTTTTTTTTTTTTTGCCAACAAAGCTTTAGATCAATTTTAGTAATGTAGAGGACCATCAACATGTGACAAGAATCCAAAATTACCTTAGATTTAACAAACAATAGCCTAACTTTTGCAATGGGGCATGAATCTATCATATCAATTTTCTTTTGTGTGTAAAAATCACCTTTCTTTTCCTTATACCCAAAAGATTCGTCAGTTTTAAAAACCGGACCGGCTATTAAACCGGTCACACTATTGGTTCACTGATCAGATTAGACCAGGTGAACCGGATTCAATAACCCAAGAGGGAAATTCCCTTTTTTCTCTCTATTCCATATACCATTCAAAAGGTATCATATTCTTTCAATCACTTTATTAAAAAAAATAATTCATAACTAATATTAAAAAATTTTAAAACTAAATTTCAATAAATAAATATTAAAGATCCTAACTTTATAATCAATCAAGCACAAGATCTAGCAACAACTGTTCAAATATAGAAAGGGGATAGATTTCAGAAACATACCTTGAGGATCCAGAGAAACAAGCAGAATTTGTACCTGTAATCATCAAGAAAATAAATTATTTTTTTGTACAACATACAAAGATGTAATTTTTGCCCGCCTGTCCGCTATCTTGATGTAATTTTTCGCGATTATGTGTTAATAAATTCCCAAGGTCATCAAATTTTCAAAAAAAAAAAAAAAAAAAAAAAATACAAAGATGGAAACTTTTAACTTATTAAGAGGGGTAGGATAGTAAATTACCAGATGGAGGTGATGAGGTGACAGTGGCTGTGCCTGAGAAGGAACAGCTGAGTGGAGTTTGGCCTTTTTTTTGGAAATAACTATTGACAGCAAAATTGCAATGATCTTTTAAAGTGTTAGGGTTGTAACAAGAGCCACTTGGACTGATCTGTTTGCAATCAGCTCCAGCTCCACAAGCAAAGTCTATGTTTTGTTGCATAGCTGTTTCACTTGCTCCAGTGTTGCATACACAGTATGCTGCACCTGTTTTCCAATGATAAACACATTTCAGAACTATAAGTTAAGATTATTAAAAAAAAACATTTGAGAACTATAAATAAAGATTATAAAAACCAAAAAGCCCATTTGAGATCTATAAAAGTTTGCAAAAAACAATTTCAGCACCACAAAGATTACATATTAAAAAAAAAAAAAAAAAAAAAAACCCTACCATTTGAGAACTATACAGTAGAACTACAAAGATTACAAAAAAAAATAATAATAATAATTTTAAAACGGACATTTGGGATCTGTAAATATTACAAAAACCTACTTAAGATCTATAAATATTACAAAAATACATTTAAAAACTATTAAGATTACCAGTAACACATATGAGACCTATAAATATTAAAAGTATAACACATTTGTGAACTATAAATATAACAAGTAACCCATTTGGTAAGTAAAAAGATTACAACTTTTACAAGTAACCCATTTGAAAACTATGAAACAAAAACCCAACTGAGAACAAGCTAGAATACAAAAGCCCATTTGAGCATTTGCTAAAGTACATAATCACATTTTAAACAAGCAAACTAACATAACATATAAAGTGCAACTGTGCAAGAACACCCATGAGCAATGAGCACTTAAATAAGTGTTCATTCCAAATTAATAACAGAAACCCAACTGAGAAAAGCAAAAAAAAATAATAAAAAAATGGAGGAAATCTAGCTTACTTGAATAGCCAGTCATGGCCAAGAACATGAGCATAGGAAGAGCAAGAACAGACATGATTTAGGCCAAAATAGTAAAGCAAACAGTGATGATTGAAGAAAGGTTTTGATATTATTGATTGATCTAAAGTTGCAAGGGGGAGATAAAGAGATGAGGTGAGTGAAGATTTATAGAGAGACGATAATAATAATAGGAGAATGACGGTGGTGAGTGAGTGCGAGTGGGGGTGGCAGAAGAGCTATTCGGTGGCAACTTTTTATAAAATGGAATCATATTTTTTAATATTATATTTACGTACATTTGCGTTGTTTAAAATAGTGTCAAAAAATAAAAAATAAAATGTGTGGTAGGATCTTAACCTTAACGTCTTTAAACTCATCTCTATGGTTAAAGTTACACCAAGGTTGGTTAAGTTAACCAACCCAACCACATCCTACTTTTGCCCTTTTGCTTTATTTGTAAAGAACATATATTAAATAAAGAAACTTTAAAGTTACTAGTAAAACATTTTGTTTTCATGAATCAGCAAATAACCTATACTGGTTTTTGTTTTAAACCCCTTAAAGACAACGTAAACTGCATTTTAACTGCTTTTAATTACTAGTTACTAGAGGTTTGATGGGCTGTAAGTTTTCATCATTTATAAATTATAAAAACAATCATTCCAAAAACATAAGGTTACACGGTGTAGGAGGCGTGGAAGGAGATGTGAAGCCCTTCCACGCCATCAACACCATCCTGTATGTGATGTGGGACATGTTGGGTGGAGATTTTCACGGGCATGGGGCAAAATGTGAGATTGAGATGCATGGTTGTGGTTGTTTACTAAGTTATGGATGATTTTTAGTTGGTTGGTTGATTAAAAAATTAAAACTTTTCACGCCACCACCACTCCGTGGTCTTTTTTGGGTTAGAGAAGAGTTTACGTGACTGTCACATGTCACTCCAGAATCCAGATCTTCTTTACCCCATAACCACACCGTGTACTCTACTCGGAAAAAAAAAGTGTTTTTTATAATTTCAGATTCAGGTTTGCTCAATGTTTAAAGGTTTGCTCAATGTTTAAAAGAATAACAGTATACATGCAGAAAATATTAAGCTAAAACTAAGTTTAATTTATTTAATATCTTACTGCTGACACATGATTTTAATTATTTTCTACTCATTATTCTCTTCCCAAAGCTATATAAAAAACTCACACACCTTATATAGGTGATTTTTTCACCCTTTAAAAAAGGAAATAACAACGATAAATAAATTTAAAGGTTATAGCTTTTGTAGTGTTGTGCAAGGGCCAGTGTATTGTGCAGACTCATAATGGATACCACTATAACTGGAGCCATTCTTTTCTTGGTTTGGTTTGATTAGGGTGCGTGGGAATCACTCATTACCATATGATATCACATACAATATTGTATCAGTCGACATGTGTCTTCTTTTTTCTTTCCCCTTTTAATTTTAAATTGCAAGCATTCGAACCCCATTGAAAACAAAGTACTTGATTGGTCTTCCCTAAACTCATGGTGCCAAAGGACAAAGGTTCTAGGACATCCTCTCATTTTCTCATACAATATGTTTCTGGTCCGACCAGCGAACTGGTAGCATTGTCGAGGACAACAAAAGAGAGATTGGTGTCTCATTAAGTTAGTTTATGATTGGTTTTGAAACTAATGATTTGAGGATCAAACTAGCTAACCAAAAGAAGAAAGATTAATTGTAACCGATAAAATTAAAGGCATATAGGTGAAGAAAAATAGTCATGTTATTAGTTATTTGAAGATATACAACATATATTAAAATAAAAACCCCACACCTTTACTTTCTGTCACAAACAAACAAGGTGACACATTTACTCATGCGTATGTCCTTTTAAATGATTTAAGTAAAGTATGCATTTCGGTGTAAAAATTTACCTTGTCCCTCGTTGATGTTTCTACTTTATTACATTTTTTTAAACGGTGGATTTCTACAACAAATGATAGGTACCACACCCATCCTTGGCCCTAGCCAAGATCTGCCCAGACTACGTTGTCTGAAAAAGGTCTGCGCTGGGTTGGCCGCACTTGGTTACGGCGTTCCCCGAAAACCATACTGCCTTCACACGACTTTCGTCGCTAAAGTAACAGCTGGGTAAAACCTGGGCTTGGCTCAGATTCGAACCCGCCTTGGTCGGGATCTCCTCTTCATTGCCAGAGGTGTCCAACCAAATGCAACATGTGGGAGTTGAACCCAAGAACCCCCGAAGGAGACTTGAGCCCGCCACCACTAGGCTGCAAGTGGAAGGACTCTACTTTATTACATTTGGTTTAAATGTTTCTTAATTTTTCTTAAAACTGTAGTAAATAAAAAATTTATTACTGAGTGAGGGTATAATACCATTTCTCCTGCCAGACAAAACGTCATATGTGTCGATGTCACAATTTGAACAAATGGAAGTTTGTACATGTTCATCTTGTACATTTTGTTTATCATCAAGACATGAAGAAATAAACGCCATATATTGTATGATTTTAGTGACCAAAGAAAGCATCGAATGAAAGTGACATTTTTTTACCAAACCACATGGACAAAATTTACTCCTATAAAATAAAAAAGGACATATAAAATGACCATTTTACCCCTTAGTAAATTAACCTTTTTATCAGGAGTTAACAAATTAGATGAAATTGACATGTTTTAGAAATGTCAATGACAAAAATAGCATTTTACTCGATCATCATCATACTCAGTTAATCCCACCTATAGCAAAGCTAAGATAGGGTCTGAGAAGGGTAAGATGTAGACAGTCTTACCTCGATGTAATATAAAAATAAAATTATAAGAAGTTCAGTTGTTATGCTAATAAACCAAAATATATGTAAAAAACTTTGATGTCCGAACATGAATGAATGTAAAACGAACACAACATAGAATCCTGAGTAACACAATTTAAAAAATGTAACTTTTGTTCATATTTGTTCATTTAATCTTTGTTTTTGTTCATTTAATATCGAAGAACTTCCTTAATCATGTTTGTACACTTACTAAACGAACAAACATATACAAACTTCATGTCTAATGGTTTATAAACGTTTTGCTAAACGTTAAGTTTGTTTATAGTTCTACTTACAGATCAATGGATGTCTTCTAACGGTGAAGGAATGGAATTGCTCATGCAAAGATAATATTGTTGAAAGCATAATTTTTTCTTTTAAGTCATATCTAACAAATTATCTATCTTTGAAAAAAGGGACAAAAAACTATGGGCTAAGCCAATATGGCCCACTCTGCTACTCTACTATTCTGAAAACACGACGTGACAATATTAACATGCTTTTTTACGATTTTATGGGTATGTATTCTTTAATAGTCACAAAAAAAGTTAACAAAAAGAAAAACAGGTTAGGTTGAAATTGGCGCCTTGATTTCTTGTAATGTTTTTCGTTGCTTCTTTTGATTTCTTGTTTCTTAGTTTGTTTGTTGTTTCTCTCGCATCTTGCTATTAAGTCTGTTCTAATAAAATTCCGTCTTTCAAAAAGCAGGGTTTAAATTGGTGCAAAAGAATTTTTAGCACCAAGAGATGAAGAGAGTATTTAGATTGATTTTAGGTGGTGCGTTTGCCTTTTAAAACATTTGATTGTTGTGTGATAATATATATTCTTTCTAATCATATAAAAGTTGGAGATCATATGAGATTTATCCATTGCAGCATTGGGGCATTACACTTATGGGTCAGCTCAACGCCATATAGTATTTAGAAAAAAGTGAAGTTCATTCAACAAAAAACGCAAACCCGAAAACCGTGAGGCGACAACAAGACAACTAGATTATTACAAAATTACACCAATATTCCCATGACATCGACTTGAACGTAGACCTATTTCTAAGCCATAAATATCCCCCAACTTCATTTCACTGATGATGCCTTCTATACGCGCTTGCTTGTTAGAGAATTTCAAATCGTTCCTCGACATCCACAAACTCCAACACTGATCGCGTATCGAAGTGCTAATAAAAAACTAAATTAAAAACAACTCCTTAACTAAAAAGGCTGCAGTAAGGGAGTAGTGTTATCGAACCTCAAGGAGTTGGTGGAAAGTTGTAGCTTTTAACTAAGCTAACTAATTGACTGATTAATTGCTTTGTTTGATTGGTTTGAGTTTTAAAGAAAACGAACTTGATTATGATTTGTAAACAATTATTAAAAAGAAGTAACCCCTTTTGGATCTCTGGTTTAATGATTCACCCAACTTGTTTCACTTAGTAAGAATACCACATAGACATAGCCTTGTTAATGGTTTTGATTCAAGTGATACAAAGGTACAAGTTCTTAATAATAACCTATGTAATCTAATTACCAAACCATATGTATCAAAGATCCACCTAATAATCAAACTGCTCACGATGCAATAAAACCGAAAGCGAAAGACAAAAGATGAACAATTGCAACACATATAATTTGTTTAAATGAATCAAACCACAAGTATTCTTCAAAACATAAAGAACAATATAAAATACTAAAATGAATCAAGTTGAGTTTCACATACACAAACCATCCACCCGGAGGTGGTCACAAAGGATTTAGCCTTTCGTCTCCATTGCAAGATCTTCAATTCATATGTTTTTGGAGGTTGAATGCATGATTAGATGATTAAGATGATGATTAAGAATGATTAATTGAGGGAAAACCACATTGGGAA
The DNA here is from genome assembly GCA_030844895.1 of Ambrosia x helenae. Lineage (NCBI taxonomy): Eukaryota > Viridiplantae > Streptophyta > Magnoliopsida > Asterales > Asteraceae > Ambrosia > Ambrosia x helenae. The sequence goes on from JAUTDX010002252.1 coordinate 35,844, forward strand.
TGACTAAAAACGGTTAGGGTTAAGTGTCCCTTCTTTTGGGGAATAATTATTTACTTATGGGGAATAAACCATCAAATTCTTGACTTAAGATGACCAGGGCGCAAGGTCAGACACCTACCAGCTCAAGGTGCGCTTGTTACCTCTCTAGCATGCGCTGGTGTGCACCAAAGCTCCCCATATCTTCTGTTTTGTGCCGAAATCAGAGCACGTGCGCTCAAATGCATTTTACCTTGCTCTCTAACTCGGAATTTCTTCTTTTCTTCACACTTTCACTTGGGATTGAATCCGTAGACTCCCAACTATTGTCTAGCTTCCAAAACCTTCATATTAAGCTCCAATTAACTCCATTAAGGTTCATGTACCTGCAAATCCTAATTATTCTAAAAGTAACCATGTTTTATGATATAAATCACTTAAAAACACATAATTAACTACGTCTTAACATGGTAAACTACCCTCCTAGTACACCCGATGATAATAATCCCGTGTGGAACGTCCTTTTCTAGATCCTTCATCCCCATGTAATTATGACTTTCCATCAAATATCGAAAGGTTGATTAAGAATATAAACAATAAGCTACCCTTCGATTTTGGTTGACTTATGCGATTTGACTACTGTGCGAAGTAGATTTGTTAGAAGCAGAATTCGGATGGTTGTTGGACGTCACCGATGTCTCCTTTAGAAAATTCAAATTGAGCTTTTAAATTGGGCTGGGAAGAAAATATTAATAAGTTGGGGCCTAGTAAGTAAGTCTGCCCCTGCTTATTGTCTTTCAAAATAATAATATGTTGGGGCCTATGTAAGTCTAAACTTTCCTATGCCATAAATTTCACAAATGATCGACACAACTAGGTATTGTAGTAACAACAGTTAACAAATTACTTGCATGTGTATCACATCAATATAATAAACTTGTATTGTATGTAGGAATAACAGTTAACAAATTACTTACATGTCTATCACATCAATATATACAATGAACTTTCACGTTTTTGTTATTGTATGTTATAAATTATATATTATATTAATTTACAAGTTGGTTGTGCTTTAAGGTGTTGTAACTTATGCTTAAGAAGTGTAATGTGCATGAGAATGTTGTACTCTTAGCTTTAAACATTGTACGTTTGAAAAGCTTATTTGTTTCTTTCTTCCCCCATTTCCAGAACATTCTCTCCATCTCTCAACTCTTTACTCTCTCTAAATAGTGGGAGGCCACCACCATCACCGTTCGTCACCGCCGTCCAACCTTCACTTACGAAGAGATAGGATTTGATGGCACCGCTTCCGGAGTAATGAGAGGGGTCGATGAAACCGTTGGGCTACTGTCATGAATCGGAGGAGTGTGACAATAGTGGTTGTTCCTGCCTTCTTCTCCGACCGTAATTTCTTTTGTTTTTCATTCGGTGATGGTGACCAACCGGTCACCGGTGGAGGTTACGTCCGGTGGTTGTGTTAGGCGAGGTGGTTGCTATCGTTGGCGGTGGTGATGGTGGTGTTTGGTGGTATGGGCAATTGTCGGTGGTGGCGCTGGGGTTTGCAGAGCTTCAATTGGAGGGGCATCGGCAGAAATATGGTTGTTAGATAGATATAGGAGAGAGATACAGGATGAAGTGGAGGTTGTATTAATTTATTTATATTGATTTTTTTAAGGAAATTTTTTTTTTACATATTTTTATTAAAACAAAAATACGAAAGTTACATCACAATAGAAGGTAGACGGGCAACAAGCTGCGCCGCCACCCCTTTCTGAATTGCGAACCCTAGTCTACTAAAGACAAATCCTTGCCCCTCTGGAGAAATGGAAATAAATAATCCCAACTATTAACTATTGGCCAATAACAGTCCCAACTACGAAAATCACCAATATTGGTCCCAACTTTCGACATATTGGAAACCAACGGACCCAAACTAACGGAGTTAGCCTCCGTTAGTGTGATGCTGACGTGGCATGCCACGTAGGATGCCACGTATGATCATTTTGCCACGTGGCATGCCACGTAGGATGCCACATAGGATCATTTTGCCACGTGGCATGCCACGTAGGATCATCTTGCCACCTAAGCATGCCACGTCAGCATCACACTAACGGAGTTAGCCTCAGTTAGTTTGGGTCCATTGGTTTCCAATATGTCGAAAGTTGGGACCAATATTGGTGATTTTCGTAGTTGGAACTGTTATTAGCCAATAGTCAATAGTTGGGATTATTTATTTCCATTTTTCCTTTTTTTAATAGATTATAACTTTATAAAGCCAAAGTCAATCAACAATATTATACTTAATTTTTTCTTTTCATTTTGTATATTCGTAATCAATGTAAAGAAAATGTATCTAAATGGGAGGAGATTTTGAAAATAGTCTGCAAGGATTTGTTTGTGAATGAAAAAAGAGGGTTGTGTTGCCACATGACTAAACCAGTTGATTTGCGTGTGTGACAATTTTAAATAATATCTCACCACTTCAAACAATACATATATTTAAAAAGGGTAAAAACATCTTAAAACCTATGAAAGCCACTTAATTAGTATAAAATTTATGAAAGCCATTTAGTTAGTATAATACGCGACATGTGTATACGTTTAACATGCTCACTTAACGGTATGTTAACGTTCACTAATAATTAAATAAAACAAGCAAATATGATTGGTGCAAGACCACATGGGTCTCATCTCAACTCTCTCACGCCCCTTTCAGTTTTCTAATTTTCTTTTATATTGTTATTTTATACGAAGTTTTCCAAAATCTACTGCTTATACTCTTGCAAGCAAGGCGAGAAGCGATTCTCTTAGCCGGCTATCGTTTGCGATAGTGTGACATTAATGCTACTTGGCATGGTTTTAAACGACCCGCCGCAACGCGCGGGGGGGGGGGGGGGGGGGGGGGGGCTATATTCTAGTTACTTCATAAATTATTATCGTAATATGCAACAAACTTTAAATTTGTTATATCATAAATTCACTTGACATACCATTTTCAAAACGTGTAAATTCGTTACATTTCCCAACAGTAACAAGAGAAGAACAACAATATACACGTCTTTAATATCTTGTTATATATGCACCTAATTTACCCACAAAGACCCATGTCCAAAGGTTACGCTCGGTTTGGACCAAAAGTTGTGACGTCTTTAATATCTTGTTATATATGCACCTAATCGCGATTTCAGGCCTCGCTCTGTTTGGACCAAAAGTTGTACCAAAATAACATCTTTTGGCATCTATATCCATACTTGATAGTTGATACAATGCATAATGCATGATTAACATAAGTCTCTTCCAAAAAATCCAAGAGAAAAAGAATTTAGAAAAAACCACCAAAAAACACTAAGCAAATAATCATACTTCCTCTCTTAAATGAACGTGTTTAAGTTGTTAAATCTCTTTCAAAGGGATGATGATGATGATGATGACGACACTATCATCACAAGTAAGAAGAAGAATTAGGGTTTACAACTATGTGCTTCAAGGGATGGTCAACGTCTGTTCCGCCGGCATGCTTCACAAACTCGGCCGGTGTGAGAAAATTACCATGACAAACACACATTATCTTCACTTCTTCACCTTTCCCGTATTTGTAAAGAATCCCGTCGATTCTTCTGCCACCTGGCCCGTCTCCTTGTGTGAAGACACACGGCATGTCCATTGAACTGGATCTGATTTCTTTCCCTTTGTTACTGGGTTGGTTTTCTGTTTTGGGCATCGACTGGCGGGTTGTTGGCTCTGTCGCTTTTGACCTGGATGAACTTGTACTATCTTGATTGGTTCGTTCTTGGCTCGATTGCACGCTTGCTGGGCTAACTTCGCCTTCAGTACTCGAACCTGTAGGAAAAATGACCCCAATAATTAATTATAACAAACGGATATGAACGGTGTGTGTAAGGTGTAAAGAGCCGGACAGCTCGTGAGGCGTGAGCTACTCAAGGTTGGCTAACTGGAAAGTGGAAACTCGACCCGAGACAAGTTTAAACTGGCCCGAGCTCTTATTGAGGCTCATTAATAAACGACTCGAGCGAGCTTCACATATTGAGCTTGAGCCGGCTCGCACTTTTTGTTTATATAATTTTTGTTTAATACATTAGATATATATTCTATAATACTTATTATTATATAATTATGATAATATTAATTAAGTAATATGTGTTTTATTAAATATAAAAGTATCATTGTAAATATATATTTATATACTTATATAAATAAAATAATAAAGGAGTCGAGCCTTAGACAAGCTTGAGCCTAAAAATCTATTCACAAGCCAAGTTCAAGCTTTAGAAATAGAACTTTAAACAGCCAGGGCTTGAGCTCTTTCAAAGTCAAACGAGCCAGCTCGGCTCGTTTACACCTTTAACGGTAACGGTGTGCTTGTCTATTGAAGCTGTTGCAACAAATGATCAATTGTTTGAGTGGTTGACATTAGACTACTGTACAAAAACATCTTTGATAATTATTATAAAATAGTTTTTAGTTACCTTAAAAAGTCAGCAACAGTTTGGATATCAAAGTTTGATAGAACGCCACAACAAAGCAATGATAGACAACAAGTTGTCACTTTAAGTCAATACAAAGTTGACTAGATTTTAAACAGCAACTTGACAACATGATATAACGTGGCTTCTAGTTCTTTAAAGTTTAAAGGCAATAAGGCATATGTACCTTAGGATTAAGCTTAAAGAAACCTAGTATTCATGGAGATCAATGACTAGAAAACATCATTAAGAAAGATTTAAAAAAAAAAAACATTTTTAAAACACACACAAGAATGTGTTTTTACGTCTAAGGGAGTGTTTGGGTTATTAAAATTACTTATGTGGTTCCTATTTCTTGAAGTATAAACAACTTTTAAAACAATTTATTAGAACTTTGGATATAAAATCACGTTTTAAAATAAGTTTTTTAGTGTTTCATACGAACAAGTAATATTTAATAAACAATACCAAACCACCTACTAATTGATGACTATAATTTATTACTTTGCACGAAAATATTAAGATTATTAAGTGTTATATTTCAAACTTAAATAACCATTTCATATTTTGGACGGACAAGTTTAACCCCGTTTAATTAGACGTGTCATGTTTGGCTTAATAGCCTGAAACAAGTTGACCACCCATATGACTCGTTTATCACAATTTGTAAATTCATTTAACGTGTTTACAACTTGATTACAACCTACTTACAATCCACTAGCTAGTCAACTCATTTCGAGAAATGGGTTATGAGAGCATAGTTGTTTTCGGATTACACGATTTTAAAAGTATGCGAGCTAGACTTAGTCAATTAAGGTCAATGTATTGTTCAAATCACCATTAAAAACTCATAACCCTTCAACCTGACATGCATAGTTGCAAAAGTCATCCGAGTTGACCGATTACTCGCCGAGTACTCGCTACAGGGTGGGTCACCGAGTATAGCCGAGTTGGCCGAATATTCCGAGTACTCCCGCATAGGCCGATTCAACCCCCGAGTACTCACCCAACTAGGCCGAGTACTCGCAACTCCCGGTCGGCCGAGTTAGTAGCGCCTAGTGAGTTCCGCAACTATGCTGAAATGATCGTTGAACCATTTTTAAACAAGCTAATTAGATTCTCCAAGAATCTCTCAAAGTTCCCAAAACCATGGAATTAGTGTTTCTACACTTTCCTCGGACTACAAAACCCATAAATTATGGCTTTTTTTATTATTCTAAACTTCCAATTGTAGTAAAAAAACTGTTGAATAAACTTATGAGTTATATATCTATAAAACAACGTTAATTTACACAATAATAATAATATTACCTTGAAGATGTCTACTCTCAAACTCTGACAAACTTGAAGCTTGCGACTCAACCGAACCCCGAGTCAACCCACCACCGGTCCCATCCGACGTGGCAAGAGTCGGACCTCCAAACTCCCACTTACCGGATCCCAACGACGGTCCAACCGACGACCCGACCCGACCCATCGCTGCAACATATTCCTCCCTCTCAACCCTAGTCAAACTCCTCTGCTTCTCCGAACGTCGTCGTTTCGCAGCCAATCTCCTTAAACTCTGAAGCTCCTTCCTCTTCCTCCACTCCTCCTCAGTCTCCACCGGTAACGACGCCGTTCTGACCAAACCCGAATAAGATCCACCCTGACCCGTTTTCTGTTTATTATTATTATTATTCCCCAAAACGTCGTCGTCTTTGACCACAGGCAAAATAGCAGCTATAGAAGACGACCTTATTAACTTACTCTTATCCACTCCAAATCTTCCACCTAATGACAACCCGAGATTCAGCTCCACTTCCTCTTCCGGGTCGGATCCTTTCGGATCTCCTGACCCGGAAAACCTCTGTAGCAAATCTCTTGAAATCCTGGTTTTTAATTCTAATGATAAATTACCCATCTCATTGTTTGCTCGTTCACCCATAATAATAATTATTATATAAAGATTCAAATCTTTTTTTTTATAAAGTTGAGAACTTTATGTTGATCCGATTGGAAGATGATCGGGTTATTAAAAGGGTGGGTGTAATCTGCATCTTGAGTATTGAAGCTCTGTTTCTCTAAGCTTGAGAGATTGTAATTGTGTAATTAATTTTGATTAATGAATTGGGTTATTGGATTCAGGTGATGATTGAGGATCGATTGAAGGGAGAAGAGTGGGAGAAAGGGTGGAGTAATTGAAGGAAATCAAGAAGAATCGTTGAGAAGATGGATTTTTTACTTTTGCCCCTTTGGGTTTATTAAGTTATTCATATGTTGTGGAGAACATGGAAGGCTTGGAACGAGAGGAATTTTGAGAATGTTTGGTTTGTCAAGAGAGTGGTGGAGACTGGAAAAATATTAAAGAGAACTCGTTTCTTTTGGTTTAAGTATAGATTTTGGTTTGATGATTTTATATAGGAGAGATCGTTTGACTTTAATGTTTGGGATGTTATTTTGTAATGTTAGATGTTTTTAGTATTAAGAATTTCAAGCATTTTGCTTACCCTGTATTGTATTGTATTTTATGTTTTATAAAATAGTAGCCGGTTGAAAAAATATTTCAAGAGTAAAGACATGGAATTAGATTAGTGAAAAAGTATTTGTTTTATTCATGTATATGAATTATTGTATATATGTAGTTAAAGTATGCATCTGAGTTTTTCTATATTATATTTGATGAAAATAATACAGTGAATCTATATCAAAATAGATTGTGAATCTATTAAAATTTTACCTATAGCAAAACTATTGATGATGTTTGCAGAGGTTAGGACGTAGGTAAATTATACATTTATCTCATAGGATAACAAACTACTTTTAGAGAGATCATGAACTTTAAAACTCAAATCTAATCATAAAAGGTATGTTAAAAATATAAATTATAGGAACAAATAAAGCATCATAATATGGTGAACATTGTCTTTAAAGTGGTATTCTATTAGAGTTTATATGGGTGTGATAAAATAAGATGGTCAAGTATTCCGGACAATTCCGAAACCTAAAATATTTAAGACGAGTAACAAGATACGAAATTAGTTTTAAAAATCACGGACTTGAAAATGATATGATATCAGGCGATACTTATTCGATTATCAACGCTCATTTACCTATATCAAAACCAAAAAAAAAAAAATATATTATGTAGTCTTAATAGTATGTTGAAGTTGCTAAAAAAATGAAAATTTTAAAATAGTAGTAGAATTATGATAAGCATGTTGGGTGTTGAATAGTTATAATCAAGTTTAGGTGAATGTAACATTGGATTTTGAGTATGGGTATCTGAAAATGTAATTTAACCACATAAGACCATAAAAAAGACATATCCGATACTTATTGTATAACCCAAAAACTAGATGAGCAGTAAGCAACGAGTACCCGACGAATATAAAATATAATTTATAATCATATATGAAAGTATAGATCCCTATGTCAAAAGCACACATAATCAAAATATTTGAGACTTAACATATGTTCTAAAAGAATGTTAAATGACAATACAAAAAATGAATAAACAATCAAAACCGTCAAGCGTATTTATCTATTTTAAACATAAGATAGTGTAAAAATAAAAAGTAGATGGGTGTGGTATGCATATTTGATAATGAGAAGGGGTGGTTGGTAGGAATAGAAAAGTAGAAAGTAAATGACGAAGGTGCCCTTTAGAAGCAGGGGACCTAGAAGGAAAGACAAAGAAGAAGAGGGGTAGAGGTGACACGTATGTGTTTAATTTATTGGGAAAAGAGTTGTCCAGGTACAGTGGGGTAAGGCAACGTGTCGAAAAATAACAAGAGGAATAGAAATCCGCCACGTGTTAGAATGTTATGCTGGCGCTACTTTTATGTTCTGCCACGTGATGCCGCAAGGACATTGTTTCAATACCAACTCGTGGTCGATTTAATATTTTTTTTAATCCAACTTTACGTCTGTTTAACTTTCATTGGGTTTATGAAATTTACCTTTCAAAAAAACCTTTCATTGGGTTTATTTATTTTTTAACTTAATTTAATATACAAAATGTTTATATGGTTTTAAATATGTTAATTTATTCATTTTTCTGTTAAATTCCTTATAAACTAAGTTTTATCTATGTTATGCTAAAAGTTATTTTTTTTTAAACAACCAATTTTTAAAAAAAAATCAAGAATTTAGATATTTTCTTTGTATTTGTAGAATTTGATTGATGTATATTAAACTTTTGATGCGATGATAAGAATTCAAAATTTTAAAGAATGTTCAGGATTTCAAAGTATTAAAATTGTTTAACTCAAGATTATTTCGTTGAAAAACAGCAAATTGATAATCAGTTTAAAAAAAAATCAACATTGGGGGATTGTAAATGCGTTTAATGCCTAATGTTACTCTCACAAATTCCTGTATATACAAATAATACTAGGGGTGGGCAAATATTGGATTGATTCGGTTTTTACACATAACTAAACTGATAATCAAAGTTCAGTTTTAGTTGGAAAAAACCATAATCAAAACTGATTTGTTAAGTCGGTTCATTTAATTTGATCAATATGTCGGTTATTGGTTTGGGTTACATTCAGTTAATTACCAACTTATAAAACTTAAAATAGTTAGTTAAGTGTTTTGAAAATTTTGAAACATACAAATACATGAATACACATGAAAAATACATGCGATACCTAAGAAGAGGAGAGATAAAGTACAAAGCATCATTAACATTAAAACTGTAGGAAGGATGATCAACCATTAGATATAGGCGTGAGAAGATCGTGATTTAGAAACCTAATTAATGTCCCGTAAAACGAACCAGAGGTATATTAGGGAATCTAACAACAAACACTTTCAAAAAAAAAATTCTTAAAAAGCATAAATTCAAACTTCCTTTTTTGACGGTTATGTATAATTCCGTCGATCAATCATACAAAAAAGTCGATTACAGATAATCATTACAAAAAACAGAGCATGGTTACTAAACGTAAATGAATAAGATGAAATGTATAAATGTACGTTATCGTTGTAAAGAACTTTTACGAACGTAGGTATGCTATGTTTCTAAACGAAAAATAGAGCATGGTTACTAAACAGAGCAAAAAAAAAAAAAAACGCACCCATAAAATCATAAAACGCACCCATAAAAAATCAAAAACGCATGCTACTTTGATCGTTGTTTTTCTGTAATCACCCATAAAATCATAAAACGCACTCCATAAAAATCAAAAAATGCATGCTACCTTGATCGTTGTTTTTTTGTACTCATAAATAATCAACAACAAAAAAAAAACTAAATCTCCCATTACCAATTGTGAAAAACATTTAAAAAATGATTGAAAAAACATAGCATAATAACTAATACCATTGAAAAAACCCTTTTTTTACTAGCCGTTATAGTCCAACGGTCGAAAATAATAATAATTTAATGGCAATGGCTCATCCCATATGTCCCCAGAGAGACGTGAGAGACAGAGACGGAAGTCGAGAGTGGTGTTTGGGACGAGGACGGGTGTGAGACGGAGGTGGTACGAAGACCACACCCACTATTCTGAGTGCTTGACCACGGTCCTTTGGTTATTCTTTGGCAAAGAACACCTAGGTTTCTTGGTCATTTGGTTTAGTATGTTTTTCTAGTGTATGGTATTAATTCAACGTCAAAAGATGATTTTGTTCACCAGATGTTTATTTTAGGATGTACTTATACATGATGATTGGTGTTTTTCTAGGAATCATAATGGTTTAGGTATTTAGGAATCAGACACCCTATAATTAGAAACCATACACACCTTGACCCACATCACACACCAATAGAAGGTTGTAGGCCTGTAAACGAACCGAACGAACACGAACACAGGTGTGTTCGTGTTTGTTCATTTAACTTTAACCGAACACGAACCCGAACACGAACACATAATCAAACACATTTTTGTGTTCGTGTTCGTTCATTAAGAAATATGTCGTGTTCGTGTTCGTTTATGTTCGTTCATTTAAACCTAAACGAACAGTTCATGAACATAAACGGACACAAATGATCAATATAAACGAACACAAATGAACATAAACGAAAACAAACAAAAACAAGTTAATAATGTGAAGAGCGGTTGTGAAATGTGGGGCTATGAAGTGTGGGGCTATGAAGTGTGAAGAGCGGATAATAAGTGATATGTTTAGAATGTTAGGGTTAGGGTTAAGTTTTTAGAACATATGAATTAAGGTTACTTAACAAAAGGAAATAAATAATAAAAATAAAGCTAAGTTTAATTAAACGAACATAAACGAACAAAATAAACGAACATAAACGAACGTTCATGAACATAAATGAACGAACACAACGTGTGTTCATGTTCGTTCGTTTAATTAAACGAACAAAAAATTGTGTTCGTGTTCGTTCATTTATTTAAATAAACGAACTTCCCGCCGAACAGTTCACGAACAGTTCATGAAGTTCGGTTCGTTTACAGGCCTAGAAGGCTGTCACATACTCCAGAATGTGATATCACACCCCTAGAATATGTTGTCACAGGGTGTAAGATAGATACAAGTTTATAAAGTAATCAAACAAAGTCTGAAGTGTAAAACCTAACAACTGTTCATCAAGGAGAAAGTTACAAAAGAATTAGCCGCTCATCCCCGTCATAGAATCTTCAACTTTGTACTAAACTAATTACCCTCCTACTTCAAGAAAGTTGCAACCCTCTTATTATCGTATGTTGTGCCCCTCACAGCCGACGAACTCCCTCAATAATATTGTCCCTTTCTGTGTCGAATTTTTTTCTACAGCCGTCAAAGATACCTTCCTTTAGTAATTTTTTCTTCACCAACTAGGCTCTTGTGTGTTGTTGTCTCGTGGAAGCCCAGTTAAAATGTTGGCCCAACTAATCCCAATCATCTTTACAAATGTTCAGCCCGTTTAATGGTCCATTAGTTTCATGGCACTAAGTTATATATCTACATCTATACTATATTATAAAGCATGAGGCAATGATAATTTAAGATACCCAAAAATTAAGAACTTTGTTTTCATTAACAACCTTAAAATGGGGTAAAATAGTCATTCAAACACTTTTACATTTTAATATCTCATCTTAGTTACACTTTAATCCCTTAAACTTACTTAATTCTTGTTTATTTAAATTATAGTTAAAACTTCTTTTCCTTATCTTAAACAAACTATCCCACATGATTTTTAAATAGTCATATTTATTTCATACGTTGATAATTTATAAAAAAAAATACATCATAATAATGAGCATTTTATTATCTTTAAATTGAGTATAGTATTGCTATTTTTTTATTTAAAATTTTTTATGTGCCACGTGATTAACAATATCTAGGAATGAACAATAACTAAACCGTTCATTGAAGCCAAACCAAAAAACAGACAAAAACTAAGCCAAAATTAATTGAAACTGAATTAACTAACATCCGATTTAAACTTATCGGTTATCGTTTTCTTTTTGTACCCTTAATTAACCGAAATCAATCAAACGAAACCATTCATATATATTCATAACAGCGTGCCCATGCGATGTAATAGAGAACATAGACACTTCTAATGGTGCATGGTTGGGTTCGGTTCAGTTAAGTTATTAGCCTTAACCGAAACAAAAATCAACATTACCGGTTTATCGATCTTATAAACCAACCAGTTAATTGGTTCAGTCTATTTGGTTAAATTGTCGTTTTTAGTTCAGTTTAGTTAATTTTGGTTAATAACCAAAATCAAAATTTGGTTAAAAGTTTTGCTTAGAAGTACATGAAATGGAGATATAAATGCATGAAATGGATGTATAAAAGATATAAATATATGAATGGTTCAATTTCGGTTTGTTAATTTTAGTTAACTTAGGGTAAATAAAAATTGATATTAGGTTAACTAGGTTTTGGTTAGATTTTGGTTCGTTTTGTATTTTTTTTTTCGATTTTGGTTGAGGGTTCAATTATTGTTCATATCGAGATATTTGTTAATCACGTAAAAAATCAATTTTTTTAATTAAAAGTACATAGCAAATTATACTCATAATATGGTTTGAAGATGAGTAGGATGGTTTTTGAATTGTAGTGGCAGAAGAAATAGAGGGGATTTTGATTTTAAAATTTTAAATTTGAATAATTCATCCTCGCAACTTATTCTGCCTTTTCTCTCTATTTCTTCAATATCATATTCTTTGTCCCTGGCTTCCCTCAAACTCTATGCCTCGCTATAGAGTTGCTTGATTTTATTAAATGGTAATCTTACACAGGTGATTCTTATGTGTTTAAAGAAACTTTTTGCCAAAGTTTGGTTTTTGTAATTAACCAAAATCAACTAAAAATAGATAATCTAACCATATAGATCAAACCAAGGAACTAATTGTTTAATAAGATCGATTAATTGATGACTTTGGTTTTAGTTTCAGTTGAGGCTAATAATCTAACAAAACGAACCACACACACCTTAGAAGTGTATGTGTTTCCCGCTGCATCGCGCGGGCACAGACTGTTTATATATATATAATAAATGAAAAGGGGTATGCCACATAATATTAGGTCAGACCATCACACTCCTTGATTTCTTTTCAAAATCTTTTTCTCTTTCATGTACATGGCACATGTACTCCCCCGCATAATTTTTTAACGTTAATTACTTTTATATACAACATTTAAAAAAATTACACCAAATTAACGAGCGTTTTATTATCTTTCCAACGAGTACCATAGTGTTAAAACGAAAAAAACAACTTTTTTAGTGGGTATCGTTTTTAATGTATGTACTTTGAAATCAACTGACATGAGGTGATTATTGAAATAGATACTTAAATTATGTATGAGTAGAGAAAATAGCCGTGAGACATGAAAAGTTATCATCCTACAATCTTTTTAAGTCGATAGCAGTTATATCATTTTTATTTATCTTCAAAATGAATCTTTACTGCTTATCTATTGATATTTTATCGGTGTCACCAGGTGATCGATTGTATATCCATAATAAAGATTGAATAGGTATGTCATTCTTTCACATATGCTATTTTACACATCAGAATCGTCTATCATCGTTATCATAACATATCATTTGATACCAATTTAGTTGTTTTTTCTAGGTACACTTCACAGCTTTAGAATGTCTTGAGTAAGTGATAAAGTTGTACAGACTTCACTCGAGCAAGATGTGCACATGTAGAATTAAAAGTAGTTTTATGAGTTATCGAGTGTTGATCCTTTACAAAAAAAAAATCCTGAAAACAGACAGATTCCTTTTACGGTACACCCATTTTATCACTTCATATTAGATTTTTCTATCCAGGATAAACTGGTATTATTAACAACACGAGTTGCATAAAAGTTCTCTGAATTTTTTTTTAATTTAATAAATTTTCATTACCAAGACAAAACAAGTTACATTTAGATGGTGGGTAAGCGGGAAACAAGCTGCGTCGCTATCCCTTTTGAATCGCAAAACCTAACCTGCTAAAACACAAACCCTTGGTTCTTAGGGCTCTATCGAGTCACTGTGGACCACCTTCTGCACTCGTTTCAGGAACCGTACTGCCTCAGGGGCCAAAGATCCAAATGTGTCAAAAACAAACGGCAAGAACACATGTTGATTCTCTAAATAGGCTGCTCCGTGCTTAGCGACCTTCTTAGCTTCTGCCCTCAAAACTGCCTGCCCGGTACAAAAGCCGCTGTCGCGCAAACCTACCAATGGGGAAACCGTTTATCAGGTCAACACAAGTATGTTTGCCCCCAACCCATCCAAACATAATAACATCCGCAGGGCACAAGGTAGATTTCCCCTCCCGTGGATCAGTCAGAAAATTGACCGGTGCTTCTTTCTTGGCTAAGACCCCTGCACTTCGAAGCACATACCATAGAACATCTATCTCTAACCAAATCACGGCGGTACTTGAACCTCGGCAATTCCTTGCAGTGGAGCGCATGCTCGCCAAATTTATCCAGACATGCTCTTTTGCAAATGGGGCATGGTTCATCCGGGGGAAACAGAGGTATCATGAACCAGTATTTGAGAATAGTCCTGGGATTCGTATGCGCGTATGTATTGTTGTGTTATTAACCTTTTGTTATGAGGATGGTAATAAAGATGCCGGTATGTAAGTATGAATGCATGAAAAATTGGAGGTTAGGATCTAGAGATCGGATCCGAACTTGCAAAAGGCGGCTGAACATGAGCATTGAGTATTGTTGGATGTTATCTCCACATTGGGAATAATTGCATGAGGTCACTAATGAACTAACAAAATAATTATGTGGTGGTTGCAGGTTGTTTAGTCTATCTCACAAAGCAAGGAATGGTTGGAGATTGAGTCAGGACGCGGATTGTACTGGGTCGCGGTCACATTACCTAGTAAAGATAAGTTATATTGAATGTAATTGAGAAACAATAAAAGATGTAACACCTATATTATCTTGGAGATATGTTTTCAAACATTTCGAGTATGTTTTTATAAAGCAAGAAATTTTCTGGTTTATTTCCGCTGCGTACTTTCCGTTAGAACGGTTTAAGGGTGTTACAAGTTGGTATCAGAGCCCGGGGTTGAGTGAAATCGAGTACTATAAGGTAAGTACTTGAACTCAAACCCGTGTGCTCTTGAGATTAGTGACCCGTACAATCCAAGACTCGATCAGGACATGAAGGTAGAATTTATTAATAATTCACGTGATACGACAAAAACTAATAGAGTTGTTTTATTAACGTGAGCTTTAGTGTATAATGAATATGCCTCTAGGTCGCTATCCAAGGCAGACATGTGGAACAGTGGGAAGGTCATCTATCAGAGGGTGAAGAGGATAAATTCCTACTTCATGAAAATGAAAAAAAAA